>PVKP010017297.1:0-46454 GCA_004027715.1 Plecturocebus donacophilus
AACTGAAATTCATTATTAGGCAGACTTATCCAGTAACTCCTAGAGTCACAAAACAGGGCTGTCCTTGTGACATATATAGCACCACACATTGGAGCAGAAAAGCTACTTTCTGTGAATAGCCAGATTTCCAGGAGAAGAGAAGGAGGAAAAGACTTGGTCAAGAATACACACTTTCTGCTCCAACATTTGCCAACAGATAGCTTCCTCCACCTCCTATGGAGAAAAGGAGCAGGGAAAGGGCCCAGAATTTAAGGGATAAGGCCTACTTGTATAGACTAAGGTCAGAGTGAAGAAACTGTTTTCATAATTACAGATGATATCTACTAAACACTTTAAAAGGGTGGTTCCCGCTAATTTATATATTTTATTTTATTTAAATCTCCCAACTATTTGATTATGTAGGTATCATTGTTTTCTCAACTATACAGATAAAGAAATAGACACTAAATAGTATAAAACAAGTAGTTTGCTTAAGGTACCAAACCTAGAAACCGGTATAGCTGAAATTTGAATGCAGGTGGTTAGACTCCAGAGAAGTTTTTAATCAGTTACAAAACTCAATACTATAATATATATTCAAATTGTTTAGTGATATTTTGTGCCTTTAAAAGTGCTCACTAAAGTGAGTATATCCAACTGTACAACTGCATTAGTGTTAAATTTTGCCATAGATTAATTGACTACTTAGTGGCAAAATATGGGGCCAGAGTTGATTGGTATGCCCCCCAAATTAGGGGGCCTAGGTCTAGTTTGAACCTGAATATTTAGGGTAAGTCAGAGTATGATACATCAGTGAAGCTGGGCTCTGTCATTTGTCTGTGTCAACAAGAATGCCTGGTTTGGGACCTGGAAGATGACACACACTTAATTCATCTTCCTTATGTATGTATAAATGGATAGATTAATGGATGGACTAATATATAATTGGATGAATGGAGCCAGACTGGACTTGAGTCAGGGTTGTATAATTGCATTAGTTTCTTTTCTTTTATTATCTTAGCAGTGAACTTGAAATAAGAGTACTAGTGTTTAGCTAATAAAAAACATAAGCACACAATACCCAGAGGCTAAAGGTGCATCACTGCAGTGCTGTCTCAACTTCAGTCCCTGTGGAACTTGCTTTTTGCCAGCTGTCCTCAGGAGATCACTCTCAGTTTCTAGAAGCACTTTGAGTTTCTTGCCAAGTGAATTACTGGACATTTTAAAGCCAACAGGGGAAAGAGAGACACTCTAGCAGACCAATATTTCCATCTTCTTTAATGTAATCAGGTACATCTCAACACCTTTAGCAGATTCTATTGACAGAAACAAATCACAAGTTATGCCCACATGCAAGGGAAGATTCTGCAAAGGTTAGCATTCTTACTAAAGAAAAAAAAAAACAGGGAATAAATTGATGAACAACTTAAATTATTATTGACAAATATTGCTTTAAAAAAATTCTTCCTTATTAAATAAATCAGACACATGAATCCCTGAGCAAAAAGTGCTACTTACCATTGGAGATCCACTTCACTTTAAAGCTTTCCCTTGGGGGCTTTTCTGGAATGTTCGTTTGACATATAAGAATGCTTGTGCAATTATTTCCATTAAGATTGAGGTACATTGCAAATAACAGAAATTAGTGGCTGAATTATTTTCTGATTGCTGCTGTAACAAACTGCCAGTATGATAGTGGCTTAAGAAAATACAAATTTCATTCAGTTACAATTCTGGACTTCAGAAATCTAAAACAGGTCAGAAAGCTATTTCTTCTGAAGCCTCTAGGTAAGAATTTGTTTTCTTCTTTTTTTTTCTTCAATTTCTAAAGGATGTGTGCATTCCTTGGCTCATGGCCCCTGCTTCTATCTTCAAAACCTGTAGTGTTGCATCTTGAAATCTCTCTCTCTCTTTGATCCTTCTTCCTGCCTCATACCGTGATTCTATTTTGCTGGCCTTAATAATTCAGAATAAGCTCTCATCTCAATATTTTTATTTAATCACATCTCCAAAGTCCATTTTACCATGTAAGGTAACACGTTCACAGGTTCTGAGGATAAGGATGTGAGCATCTTTGTGGGGGTGGGTTAGGGAAATTATTTAACATATTGAGAAATAGGAATATAAAGGATCAATAATGTTCACACTGATCTCTCTCTCTCTCTTTCTCTGCCTTTTCCTCATATTGCATGGTAGTTGTTGCATTTTAACTATCGCATCCAAGTTTATGTTACTGGAAGGAGAAAGGAAGAGGGAAATAAAACCAGGAGTTAACTTCAGAGTGTAGTCGATAAACCAGAACTATCTCTAGATACAAGAGTGACGCGGCCAGAATTTAGTTTGCACAGCCAGAATTTTAGAGCTACAAAAGGGGGAATGGCATTGGACTTTAATTTTCTGTGAGCCACTTGACAGTTTATTCTATAATTTCAATACTTTATTATAAGAAAATATTATTAGTATTAAAATTATTAAATAATAAATTCTTTATAAATTAATTTGAAAATGATGTTTTTAAAAATATTGATATTTTAAATGAACCCTATGTATTTTCCTATTTGAAAAATAAATATTCTGGTAAATGAAATGTTTTCATCAGCCAGCTTTGTGAGAATTACTTGGATAATGTGATGTCTTTTCTTCTCAGAAGAACAGAGAATTCATGACTGCAATTTTCATATTTACATCCTTCTATATAGAGTTCCATTAGTCCTGTGTAATCCCCACTATTTGTTTTCCTCTTGGGATAATGAGTAGAGATTTAAGAATGAACCTTAAGAAATTAAGTTCTGTAGCTTTCAGCTGTCAGTGAATTAAAGCTGTAGCTTTTCTGGTTTCAGCCTTCAAGGTGTGGTAACTAGAGGGCTGTCAATCAACTTTGTCTGCATATATTTTCAGACAGAGTGGAACAGAGCAAATGCACATTGGAAATGAATTTTGAACAGTTCAGCAGAAGAGAGGTTTTCTCTCACAGGAACAAGGCATTCAGCAGGAGTTAAGGTCAGGACTGACATACTTCTGTCAAAATGCTCCTGGATTTACACTTTGAAGCCCTAGAGTCATCTTTGGAATCCCCTGCCTGTCCTTGTCTGAACAGGAATCCCAGGGGTTTGACCCTCAGGGCACTAAACAAACGTTTCTTTCAAGCTGGCTTAGTTTAAGACACAGAACATTGCGTAACATTGTGCATCTACTTCGGTGCAGGCAATATTCAGCCCAATGTCTGTACAGAATATTTGTTATTTGAATATTTCAAGGAATATTATGTTTTATTCTGTGCATATTGTGAAACATTACAAAGTAGGATAGTGCTGAAAAAGGTTTTTTAAAGTTCAGTTTTTGGGGTTCAAAAGCAATACTTCCACTAAAGTAATATGATTCATCCTAAGACCTGAGCACGATTTAGATCAAATTTATACACTGGCAAAGTTCTACTTATTTTTACATTAATTGGGATTGTATCTAAACCTTATTTTGGTTCATTTCTAAGAAAGACAAGATCAAATTCTACGTTTATAATACAAGAAAGGAGAACTACATTGAATGATTCTTATTTTGTTTATTTTTATTCAACTTTTATTTTAGAATCAGGGGTACATGTGCACATTTGTTACAATGGTATATTGTCTGATGCTGGGGTTTGGAGTATGACTGAACCTGTCACCCAGGTGGTGAGCATAAAACCCAACAGGTAGTTTTTCGGCCCTTGCCCACTTCCTTCTCCTCCCCATCTAATCATCCCTGGAGTTTATCCCGTCTTTTATGTTCATGTGTATTCAATGTTTATCTTCCATTTGTAAGTGAGAACATGCAGTATTTTGTTCTCTATTTCTTTGTTAGTTTGCTAGGATATTGGCCTCCAGCTGCATCCATGTTGCTCTAAAGGACACGGTTTTCAGACAGCCAGGTGGAAGGGGTCCCTGGAGAAACTCCAAGCAGCCTGCCCACTGGAGTGGAGCTTCAGGAAGTTCACGACCTTTGCAGCAGGGAGGAGCCTGGGCCTGGCCCCTCCTCTTCCTGTGTGGGACCTGAAATTCAAACGAGCTTAGCAGAGGGATTCTTGCCTAGGGAGAGTCTCTATTTCCCCCCCTTTTTTCCTTTTCATCCAGTAAAACCCTGCTTTACCCACTGTTTAAGCTGTCTTTTAGCTTACATTTTCAAGGCCGTAGGACAGACAAGAACCCCGTATTTAGCTAAACTAAGGAAAAGTCTTGCAACATTTTCATTTATTTCATGTCTGCATAGGATTCCATGGTTCATAGGTACTACATTTTCTTTATCCAATCACTACTGATGGACATATGGGTTGATTCCGTGTTTTGATATTGTGACTAGTGCTGTCATGAACATATAGATGCATGTGTTCTTTTGGTGGAACAATTTATTTTCTTTTAGATAGCCCCCCAGTAACTGGATTTTTGAACTGAATGACAGTTAAACTCTTAGTCTTGGAGAAATCTCCAAACTGCTCTCAACAGCGATTAGATTAATTTACTTTCCCACCAAGAGTGTATATAAGGGTCCCTTTTTCTCTGCAGCCTCGCCAACATCTGTTGTTTTTTGATGCTTTGACAAAAGCCATTCTGACTAGTATGCTAGTATGAGATGGTGTTTCATTGTGGTTTTGATTTGCATTTCTCTGGTGATTAGAGATGATGAGAATTTTTTTATGTGTTTGTGGGCGGCATGTATATTTTCTTTTGGGAAGTGTCTGTTCATGTCTTTTGCTCACTTTTTAATGGGATAATTTGTTTTTTGCTCATTTAGCTGTTTAAGTTCCTTAAAGAATCTGGATATTAGACCTTTATCAGATGCATAGTTTCTGGATATTTCCTCTCATTCTGTAGATTGCCTGTTTAATCCCTTAATAATTTCTTTTGCTGTGCAGAAGTCATTTAGTTTAATTAGGTCCCACTGCTGATTTTTGTTTTCATTGCTATTGCTCTTGAGGATTTAGACATAAATTCCTTACCTAAGCTGATACTGAGAAGGATATTTCTCAGGTTTTCTTCTAGAGTTTTTATAGTTTGAAGTCTTACATTTAAATTTTAATTCATCTTGAGTTAATTTTTGTATGTAGTACTAGGAAGGGGTCCAGTTTCATTATTCTGCATGGGTAAGCAGTTTTCCTAGCACTACTTACTAAAAAAAGAGTCTTTTCCCCAATATTTAATTTTGTGGAGGTTGTAAAAGATCAGATGGTTGCAGGTCTTCAGCTTTATTTCTGAGTTCTCTGTTCTCTTCCATGTATCTATGTGTCTGTTTTTGTATTAAATTGTTCTTAGTTTGAAATAAACTTTAAAAATCCAGTATGCTTACTCTAAACATAAATCAAAATGCTATATATTATCTTTTGAAACTATTTGGGTGACTCTCTAGAGTAGAAAAAGAATATATTATAATCATCATCAGGTATTGAAAATAGTAATATCATTTCTCTAATAATAGATCAAAATCTCAGGTTTTACAACTTAAATACAATTTATCTATCAAAATTAAAAATCTATCAAAAGTTATTTTTCATATATTAGTGAAGTTCAGAGCTTTCATCACAAAGTTTGTTTTCCAACATTAGTTTTAAAGAAGAAAATGTATTTTGCCTTTTCCATTTCACATTTTCCTATCATACTGGAGCATGCAATGGCCCTTCTTTGAGCCATAATAGATTTGTGAGATCTCTGATAACCAGAAAAATATTTGAAATACAAAAGTTACCTGTTGATCTATGCTTTTTTTCACTGTGTTTTATAGGCCTTTAAAAAAATTTTATAGCAGTATTCATATATAACTCTTTGAAGGATAGGCTCATGTTTGAAATATGTTTATGCATATTTAGTTTCTAAAGTAGACCTCATATAAAAATGATATTTAATACATTTCTTTGGAATAGTAAGACAAGAAAGAGGCATAGAATAATTAAATTTCCATGTTCTCTTTGTCCTTACTCATTCTCTTATTCCTCATACCATGTACCTATTAATAATGCTAATCTAATCTATCAAGTCTCTCTGATATTCTTGGAAATTTCATGATTCAGATGTCCACAAATGCCCTAATATCTGTTGTAAACCTGTGCAACTATTATAAAAACATATTTTTTTGATTTTCCCATCTTTTTCTTACAGCTGAAGGAAAAAAACAGAAACTGCAAAACTTGATAAAGGATGTTACGATCCTCTGTCTTGAGTCAGTTAAATGGCTTCCATCAACTTGGCATGCTTCTGCCAACTAAACTTCTTATGTCTTCATGGCTTTAGTCTCTTTCTTAGACAAAATTTTAGATACTTTTCATTGCCTTGTAGAGAACTCATATACAAGGAGTATATGTGTCATGGATTTAACTTGCACATGTCTAATAAAGAATTGCATGAGATTGCTTTTTAAAAGTTATGCATTTTATCCTCTGGTTTCTCTTCAGATCATATAAATCTTACACCTTTTAAAAAGTTATGTGTTTAAATATTTTAAAGTAACCATTTTAAAGTAGCCAAAATCATTTAACACAATGAAAAAAATACTTCTAGAGTTCTATTTTTAATTTTAATCTAGAAAATGGCACAAATCAATTTCTATCAGTTATCCAAAATGTTATTCATTTCTCCTTCATGTCAAAATGAAATAAAGTATAATGTGGCAACATTTCTTCAGGGAAAAAAAGAGTCATTGGGCAAATGGCCACTTAAATGCTTGGTTTCTGGGAACATTAAGGTCATGTCTGCACTAGAAATCTAAAGACATAAATGAGACAAATTTTCAAGATGAAGTAAAGCTGAAAGCTCTTTTGCCAGGGCAGACCAAATGCCTAGCTAAATTATAAAACCATAATGTACATGACTTTATCCACCAATGAAATGGGAATTATACTACAAGCCAATTCTGTCAGAGGATGTTATAGAGATAATGAGATAATGTCTTTTAAGTGCTTTCAGTGTCTCGGATAAAAAAAAAGGTAACTTTTCTATCCTCTGTAAACAGGAGACCCATGATAACTAACATTTCACATTGCTAAATGTACCTTCTTTAGAAAAGTGATGCTATTAAAATAATGATACCTAAAGCTCTTTCACCAAACCTACTATAAAGCTATATTCATCAATAATGAAAGCATGGATCTGTAGCTGAAGTGGTGAGCTTCTCTAAAATTATCAAATATTTTCTATAAGATTAACAACCACATTCAAGGATATTTATTGCATGGCTAGCTGTAAACACATAGAAACATTTCAAAGCATAATGTATTTTCTATTAGCAAGGAATTCTTCTAATTAGTATACACACATGAATAATAAAAAAAATCATCTGTTTCAATGTTAAGTAAAACTAAATTTGGGATGTAATAACCTAGTTGCTCTTTTAAATTGTTGTTTCCTTCTACTGTCCAATAGGACTCTTTAAATATACTCTACTTATCTGTCCTCTGAGACTCCACATTCGAGTGAAACAATTTTATTTAGTTCAATCAAATGAAAGGTATATCCAAAACTTACATGTTATTAAATGGAGCCATGACCCACCTGAACTGCCATGCTTTAAGTTTAATAAACAATTAGCCATGTTGTCAATGAGTGACATCAGTGGGCAGGTTTTTTTTTTTCTCTTTGGCCTCAGTTATGTGTAAAGTTGGTATAATTTCTTGAAGTAAATGGATCTGTTTATGGAGAAATTAAATGACTCAAATTATTAATAAATATCCACATAAATTATTTAAAAACTTTAAATCTTCATAAAGAAAATGTATAGTAAAATAATTGTATAATAAACCTCTCATAGCAGAATCCGTGAGTGATAAAACAGTTGTTTGATAGGTTCCTGAGCAAAATGTTCCTGAGAGATTCACTAATACATAATAGTAGTAGATTTGGCCTTAGCTATAAAATACTCATGGCTGTATGTATATTTAACATTTTTTATATGATATGGGCATGTCCTTATGCCTCAATTCCAGCCAATGAGGAGTTAAAATCTTCCAGTGGTGAAAAGGTTAACTAGGTCATAAGCAAGACTTAAGGAAAAAACAATTTGCCTCCAGACATTAGGGTAAGACTAGAATGCATGGGGATTCTGAAACCATTTTTCAGCAAATGAGAGAGAGCCAGTGTGCTGAGAATGAAACACCAGAAAACAGTGAAAACAATATGAACCCTTGATGATGATGTAGAGAACCTAAATTGACAAAAGCAGAAACAATTTTATTCTCAGGCTTTGTAATAAGTCCCCTTAATGTTGAAGTCATTTTAGTTTTAGTGTTTTAGCATTTGCAGCCAAAACCAGCTTCACTGATATACATACCTTGGTGAGAAACATATCCATATGGACCTCAGATTTTACCCAGTAGATTCTGACTTTACAGATAGGATTAACAGCAATGGCTTTGGGATCATCAAGACTGTGTGAACTGGTTAGAACCCTTGTCTCTGGGAACTACATGACTTTCTGACCAGCAAGTCCCAGTGGCAAGAAGAGCATTATTGTTGAATGGCAGTGACATTTAGGGGATCAAGGAATTTTATTTGAATGTCCATTACCTATATTGTTTTCTGTTTCTTCATTCTGAGAGATTGAAAACTGATTCTCTATTTTAGAAAACCTCATTAACAGCTCTTGTTCAGGGATGCTTAAAACTGGTAGCATTTGCAGGTATTAGGCAGCCTATGTGTGAAGCAAACTAACGTTAACAGAAATGTTCAGGAATCCAACATCCTTGAGGGTCACTTTAGAAGACTTTTTTTCTCTTAATATCAGAGTTATTAATGATAGTTGTAGTCGCTTTTAGATATGTGTAAATCTCCTAGAATTTCTTAGAGTTACTTTTTAGATTCTTAGAATTTTAGGTTCTTAGAATCTAAAAAGAATCTAAAATTCTTAGAATTACTTTTCCAGAAAAAGTAAACTCTGGAAACATGCAAGGTGTTCTGCTAATTGGTCAAGTGGGAACTCAAAACCACTAAAAGTTTTCGCATTTAGTGGTAACATGCCTTTCGTTGTAACCCCAAGCTAGGGAGACCTGGACGTGTTTTTAAAAATAAAGCTTGCCTAAATGAAGCACTCCTATGAGAATCTAATGCCTCTACTGATCTGACAGGAGGCAGAGTTCTGCAGCAATGCTCACTCACTCTCCTCCAGCTGTGTGGCCTGGTTCCTAACAGGCTGTGGACTGGTTCTCCGGGGTTGGGGACCCCCTGTTCTATGAGGATAGGAAATCTGGTAAAGTAGTTCACCCTAAGTACAATACGTTAGAAACTAAGAGCTGTATAAGGTAAGTAATGTCTCAAAAGAAGAGTGACCAATGTGGCATTTGTTCTGTTTAGTATGAGACTGGTGTTGTAGTGAATGGTTCATAGGAAGTTTACCAGGTTAATATGAATCTTTAAAGAATGACTAAGTAGCGTATGAGTGTTCTGCCGGGGAATGTTTCAGTAGTTAGAATAGAATACACAAAGAAAATAAGCTTAGTTCAGAAAACTATTCTTTAATCTCTCTGATTCCAAGTAATGGCAGTAGTTGATTGATAGAATAAACCATATGAAAAAGGAACAAATTCTCCTGAGGATTAAGTAACCACCTTCTATATGTTCACATTGCACCCTATATATAACTCCCTTAATTCTTCACTTAACTTCACAGTACTATTGTTGCCTGCTTACATGTTTATTTCACATTAGTCTTTAATTTCTATAAAGGTAGATATTGCGTCTGTCCTATCTATAGTTGTATTCTTTAAGACATAGTAGCCTAGAACATAATGAGGTCAATTAATATAATAAATATATACACTTATACTGAAACAATTTATTTTTCCAGTTTTTTAACCTCATCTTACCAAAGCCTTCCTTCAACTTCTATTGATAGACAACAAAGATAGAATCTAAGGGTTGAAATAGGAATCTATGTCTATTGTCGTAGAAATATTAAAAGAATGATTCTGATAGAGAAGGATGGAATAGCGGAAATATTCTGAATATAAATTACTTAACTTTTACTATTTTTTTTCTTTTACTCAAAGTTATATTTCAACAAAGTGAATACTGAACATATTTCCATATTGACAGTTAGGATCAGGGTAAGTACTTATTGGTGTTTTGTAAAATAATAATAGATGTTAAATAATAAGGAACTATCCTTGGAAAATTAAAGTTAGTTTTTGGTGAAAACTATACAGTATGAGAAATGTTACAATACAGTGTCTGGTTGTTTGTATCTTTTTATTCAGTGATTGATCCTATTTGGTCTACACATCTAAAGACACAAACTCTTAATAGTAGCAAAATTGACATTTTCATATACATTTGACTAACTGCAGTGTCTATCTTTTTTTAAGTTCCAAACATAGATTGAGAAAAGTGGCATTACAGATTGAACATACCAAATTCAAAAATCTGAAATCGAAAATATTCCAAAATCTAGAACATCTTGAGCAGTAATATGATGTTCAAAGGAAAAGCTCATTAGAGCATTTCAGATTTCAGAATTTTCGGTGTGGCATGCTGAACCAGTAAGTTTAATGCAAATATTCCCAATTTCTTTTTAAAACATTAAATCCAAAACACTTCTGGTTTTAAGAATTTTGGATAAGGAATACTCAACTTGTATTTTAAAGATGTAAAGATACTATTTAAAGACACTTCCTAATTTCAGCTTGGTATCCTGTGGTTTGAATGTTTGAATCAACTTGAAAATCCATGTTGAAACTTAATCCCAAATGCACTAGTATTAATAGGTAGAGCCTTCAGGCAGTGATTAGGTCGTGAAAGTTGCACTCTTATAAATGGGATTAGAGCCTTAAAAAGGAGGGGACTGGCTAGGCTCTTCTGCCCCTCCACCTTCTACCATGTGTGGACACAGTGTTTGTCCCCTATGGAGGATGTAGCAACAAGACACCTGTTAGACTTGGACTTTTGGGTTAATGCTGAAATGAGTTAAGATGTTGGGGAACTTTTGGGAAGGCATAATTGTGTTTTGAAACATGAGAAAGATGAGATTTGGGCGGGCCCAAGGTTGAAGTGATATGATCTGGTTCAAAGGCTTTATTCAAATATCATCTAGAATTGTAATATGATTTGTAATTCCCACATGTTGGGGGAGGGACCTCGTGGGAGGTGATTTGATCATGGGGGTGGTTCTCTCATGCTGTTTTCCTGATAATAAATGAGCTCTCATAGGATCTGATGGTTTTATAAGGGGCTCTATCCCCCTTCACTCTGGGGTTCTCTTGCCTGCCAACATATAAGCCATGCCTTTGTTTTACCTTCACCTTCCACTATGATTGCACATTTCCTGAGGCCTCCCTAGCCATTTGGAACTGTGAGTCAATTAAAACTTTTTCCCTTATAAATTACCCAGTCTTGGGTATTTCTTTATAGCAGTGTGAAAATGGACTAATACAACACGATTTTGACAGCAGAGACTGGACCATCACCAGACACCAAATCATCTGTCCCTGCAATCTTAGACTTCCCAGCTTCCATAACTGTGAGCAATAAACTTTTTCTGCTTCTAAATTACCCAGCCGCAGTCTCAGTTATTTTGATATATATATATATATATGTATATATTATATAATAGATTATTACACTGAGCATAAAGAATATATATTTCATCTGGGGAATCTATGATGCTGAGAATGTTATCATGAAAAAGATTGTACTTGAGCTGGGGCTGAAGCATGATTAGATCCCTTTACTCACCATTTACAGAGAACACAGAATAAAATCATCAACTGTAGCATGGAGAAAAATTAAGTACTTATGTAGACATTTTCAGAAATTATCAAGTAATTGTCTCTTGGAGAATACTGGATGAAATTGACATAAAGTAAATGTTTAAAAAGTTATGTTTGTTTATAAAAGTTAATAAATGGCACATTGAAAATTTTTAATTTACCCTAAGACCAGGCAAGCCATTTAGTGTTTCTGACCAGATCTCTTTTCCTAAAGGGATATATAGGAAGCCACTAATAATAACTATTGAATAAGTTTGTGAGGGCAGCCAAGTGGAACTGTAGTGTTGAATAAAAACTGCTGACTGACTCTGACTAGCCCGCTGAATGTATAAATTCTTACTTATGACAGGATAAACTGTGCTAAGTTCCACTGACTTATGAAGCATATATTAAAATGAATGAATGATTGATTTTGAAACAACTAAGTTTAGCATTTATTAAAATTATTAAACAGAGTCATTCATTACATAAATGTCAGACACTTTATGAACATATCTAACTTCACACAGTTGTTTTATTTTTTCTTCTTGCTATTTTTTTTATATAAAAGTCCATAATTTACCCTCATGAAGCCAATTTAGAATTGAGATATTGGCTTTTACTTTTTTAATTTTGTTTTTTTGAGACAGGGTCTCACTCTACCTCGAAGACTGCAGTGTAGTACTGCAGTCACAGCTCACTGCAACCTTAAATTTCTGGCCCCAAGAGATCTCTCCCCTCAGCCTCCCGAATAGCTGGGGCAACAGATGCATGCCACCACATCTGGCTAATTTTTGAATTATTCATAGAGATGGGGTCTCCCTGCATTGCCCAGGCTGGTCTCAAACTCTTAGCTCAACCAATCCTCTCATTTTGGCCTCTCAAAGTGCTGGGATTACAGGTGTGAGCCGTCACACCTGTTTCAGTAGTTAGAATAGAACTACTTTTCTATTGTAACTACTGAAACAGTGGTTTTTTTACTACTACTTTTGGCATCTTTTACTTTTACTGTATCAAAAGCCTCTTTTACTTTTACTGTATCAAAAGCTCCAGACCTCAGCTCAGGTCCCATATTTTATTCTAAGTATTCAGGAATCTGAGAACTTTACTAATAATGTTACAAAAATATAGAGAGAACTCCAGTGGATGGATACTTGACATTCCATCCGTCACCTTTTCCATGGGACTTATCAATTCCCGTCTGACTCCTGTTAACTCTTTCTTGGCATCCATTTCTTTTTGTATCACGGTGCACTTCTCAAAACATCTTTCATATATCTTAATGTTTTCAGTTTGGTTTTTTGAGGAAGTAACACTGTCTCAACTAATCCTGAATGTTACTTACATGGGGAAAACCATTATACTGTTCATAAAAATTAATGATAGTCAATGTATTGCATATATTAATGTTAAATTACTTTGCTTTGAAATTGCTTCTGCCACTTTAAAAAGTAGCAGTTGTCTGCTCAGTTTTGCTGTGAACCTAAAACTTCTCAAAAAGAAAAGTCTATTTGATAGGCAGCCAATTTTGTTTAAATAAAATAACCTGAAAATAGTTGATAGCAATGATATGAATATCACTGTGATTTATATTATTATTTAAATCTTAAATCACACTTTAATACACTTCTTTAGACATAAAATATTCTGATACATGTTTTACAATAAAGGATATGTTATCTTCAGAAAAGGTTTAGTTGTTTCCTCCTCCTCTATTTTGCTGAGAGTATGTATGAATTTGACCCTATTTCTTCTTAATCATTATATATAATCTGGAGTTTTGTTTGTTACAAATACTTAATAGCCAGGTACATTTTTGTGTCAATTTTGGTAGGTTGCATTTTTTAAAGACAATTGCTAACTTATCTAAATGAATGTTACTCGTATAAAGTCATACATATTTTATTATTTTGATATATATAGGTTCTATTGTATTTTTCTTTTGTATTTCTGATATTAGTAATTTATCTTTTCTTTTTTATTGATCCATTATGTTATGTATTTTTCAAATTTATTAACATTTTTAAAGAAGCACCTTTGAGTTTTATATATTTTTTTTTCATTATTTTTCTAATATAATTGATTTTTGCTCTTTCTTATTCATTTTCATTTCCTGTTTTACTTTTTTTCTAGCTTTCTAAAAAACAAGCTAGACCAATATTTTAAAACATTGTTGTGGATATAAACATTTGAAACTAAAAATGTTCCTGTGAATGCTGCTTTGGTTGTATTGTTTAATTTCTCAACATTTGGCAATTTTGTAGATATAACATGGTTATTGATTTTGATTTAATTTGAAAGTGACCATAAAATATCTTTTTTAAATATTTTCATCTTTTGGTATTTACTGAGACTATTTTTTATGGTTCAGCATATTATCAATCTAGGTAAAAATCTTATGCACCTTTGATAGAATGTGCATTCTATAATTGTTCAGCATAATATTATGTAAATATTAATTATGTCAAGGTAGTTAATTTTTCTGTTTAGATATTCTATATTCTTATTAATTTCTTTGGTCCATTGTATCAAATATTGAGAGAGTTTTGCTAAAATTTCCAACTGTGATTTTATGTTTGCCGATTTCTCCTGAGGTCTGTCATGCTTTACGAAAATCTACTAGATGCATACACACTTATAAATGTTTAATCTACAGATTAGTTGATCCTATTAATATTTGATATTTTCTACTTTATTTCTGGTAACAGTCTTTGTATAAAACTATACATAGTCTGGTAGTAATATAGTCACTAGAGCTTATGTATAATTAGTGTTTTCATGGAGTATCTTTTTCCTTTGTTTCTATGTCTTTGCTTTGGAAGTGTATCTGTCATAAACAACATATGGTTGGACTCCCTTTCCTTCCTTTTCTTCCTTCCTTCCCTCCCTCTCTCCCTTCCTTCCATCTTTCCTTCCTTCCGTCCGTCCTTCCTTCCTTCCATCCTTCTTTCTTTCCTCTTCCTTTCCTCCCTCCCTCCCTTCCTGTCATCCTTCCTTCCCTCCTTCTTTTTAAAATCCAGGCTGGCATTCTCTGCTTTTTAACTGGAATGTTTAGTCTGTTTGGTCTAATTAATAGAGTTATTGATATAGTTGAATTTATATCTTTCATTTACTATTTGCTTTTCTTTGTTCTGTTTTTGCTCTTCCATTCCTCATTTCCCACATTTTGTTGGGTTAATTACTTTTTAGTGACTGAGTCTTGGGATTTCAATAATCGTATTTAACTAATCATGATGTTCTTAGAGAGAATAATCTGAGACTTTATATAGAATATACGAAGCTTGTAACAGGATCATTCAAATGACCTCCCCTGTATTATGTTATTTTTATAAGCTCTATAATTTGTGCAATAATTTTAGCTTTAAGCATTCATATATCTTCACAAAATTAGAAATAGCTATCTTCTCCACACATTTACTCTTTCCTGTGCTCTTTATTGATAACTAGAAATCTGAGTTTGTATTTGAGGCTACTTCATTTTAGTCCAATGAACACTCTTTGGTCATATTTTGTAGTGTAGATCTTCTGGAAAATAATGTTCATTTATTTTGTTTAGGATTCACTTTGCTTCTTCAAACTTAGCTAGAAATTATACAACATATTTGGAAATATTTTTACTATTATTTTTTAAAATACATTTTCCATTTACTTACTCTCTCTTCATCTTCTGGGTTTTTAATCATATAGATTGTGGACCACCTAATCTTGGTCCTCTGGCCATGGATCTCTGTGGTTCAGATTGTATAATTTCTTTTGATATCACTTCAGCTTCATTGACTTACTCTTTTGTAATGTCACACTGCTGCTGAGCTTATTCAGTAATGTTCTCCTTTCACTGATTATACCTTTCCATTCTAGAATTTCCATTTGTTTTGGTTTTTATTATTGATAGCTGTATGATGAGAGTCCTTATTTGAATTTCTTATTACCATATATTTTTTCATCTTTATGAACATATTTTAAATAGCTCCTCTGATTTTTCCAACATCTGAGTTATCTGGATATCTGTATCTAATTACTTTTTTGATATGAATTATGCTTTCTCTGTTTTTTATGCCTGATTTTTGGTCTTACAATAAGTATTTTGAATAGTTTTTCTTTTAGATGCCCTGTGTTTAACTGTATTGATTTGAGGAGGATTCATCTTTGTTCTAGGAGGTTACTAATTTGTCTGGGACTCTGACTCTAAACTCTACTTTCTCTCTGGAGTAGTATACACTAGAACTCTCCACACAATTGTTTCAGATTCTAGCTGCTGGTATCAATATATCCTCTGTAGTCTCCTTCCAAGAGGCATAATTCAATGATCAACTGATGATCTGAGCAAAGCTTACAAACAAATATTAGAACTCAACCCATCTATGTTTCTCTTTTGTCTGGATTTCTTCTCATCTCAGTTTTTTTTTTTCTTTTTTTTAAAAAAATATCTTACTAACCCTAAATTTTGTATTTGGACATCCCAAGCTATTAAGAATGTTTTATTTGATATGGTGCACCTAAGATTTTGAAGTATACTAAGATTTTGAAGTATATTAGGCAAAATAGTGACAAACAATTAGACCCAGTGTACTTCCTTTCTTTCAAGAATTTGATTTTCTCAAGTGCTATTTACCTCTAGTGAGCCTGACTACCATAAAAATACTGATTTTTAAGTATTCAGTAAAAATCATTTCATAATTGCTCTATGTACAAGGTATCATCAGGATATTTCACATCACCAGAGTATTTTTTAGTAATTTAAATTAAAATATTTTCTAACTATAAAGGTGTAATGATCAATAATAAGTATTTGTCAATGCCTGTATATTAATCATATGGAACATATATGTGTCAAAATGACATATTCAAAGACCTATTTTTAAAAAAAAGAACATAGCAGTGCAGGGGATTTTGTGTAAAACTTTTGTGGAAATGATGAGTTAGAGAGAAAGGAGTCTTTATGAAGACAGGAATATTCAAAAAGACATTTTGAATAATGAAAAACTTATGAATCAACCAACTCCTGTTTGTGATCACAGGAAAACTATCTGAGCTAAAACTGTTAATACTTTCTGATATCAGTAAACAGAGATCAATCATAATCCCCCAAATAATACAAGTAACAAGTCTTAAGAATGCTATTTATGATTGTCCTCAAATCGCTTATTAGAGACCAACCTTGTTTTTAACATTTTTCTCCTGACAATCATAAAGATTCAAGCATTTCCAGTGCAAAGACCAATCAAATCAGTGCTCAATCCAGTTCCATCCACTGCTTGAGAATTCATGAAACTCAAACAATTGTAAAGTGCTGTGTAGAGGTCCCCCGGTTTTCAAGCTAAAGGTTAGAAAAGAAAGGAAAAGAAATATAGTCTTTCATGATTCTATTGAATGAAAGCAGTAAAAATGCTTCTGCTTTGGTCTAGAATCTAGTGTACACAAAGTGGCCCACAGAGGGAGAGATCATGAGGACTCAGACATAACTGGAGCCATTCTGAAACACCAGAGCCACGGTAAAGACATTGACATCTATCAAGAAACCGCTATTGAAGAAGGCTATTCAAAATTCAACATAAATAGGTATCAAGGGAAAATGGAACTTTTAACCTAAGCTTACATGCTGGACAGTCAGATGAAAATCTCAGCAGTTTTTCTGGTTTCTCTAGACTGAATAGAAGGAAAAATATGTTTAATCGTCTGAGACCTATAGAAATAGAGTTTTATATATCTTGTTTAAATAATTTGACTAAAAATAGTTTTTTAAAATCACTTTTTCCTTCATCAAAGTCAAAAACGACTTTAATTTAACATTATTAAGAATAGCTAAAAACAGGATATAGCAATATAGTTTCAAAAGAAACTATTTGACTAAAAACATATATTAAGTAAATGGGCTCATCAGTCATACTTTTCCACAGAGCAGTCTTATAATTTTTTCAATAGTATAAAATGTTGGTTTTGTCAGCATTTTTGATGTAATATAAATTCTATAAAAATGCTGCCCACAAACATAATCAACTGCATCCCAAGTGATGTCAGATATTCATAATTTTCTTTGATGCAGTCTGCAAGTGTTTTCAATTGGGTGGCCATATTAAACACATTTACTTTTGGGCAGAATGCAATTTTTGACTAGGCAATCATGTTTATCAAGCAGATTCATTATGTATTACTTGTACCTTAAAGAAACATTTTCTATATTCAGCAAACTCAGCACTCTGATAGCAGTGCTTGTTTGTAACACCTGGTTAAAAAGGACTGTGAGTAAAGGAAGATGGAGTGTTTTTTTTTTTTTTTTCTTTTTGCAGAGCCAACTACACAACAGCAAAATTACAGGCATGTTGACATTGTGTGTCATTTTTTTTATGTTTCTTAATTTTGCTCCTAACATTCTACTCTTCAGAGTACAAATGTGTATTCCAAGAAAACCTTATTACATTTTTTAAATGAATAAATGCTTCTGTTTCCAACTTGATACTGTTATGTCTAAGTGATTGTAAGTAAAAAATCAATTTGTATTTTTAATTATGTGAAATTATGTCACATAAAAATAAATAGAGAGACTATACACAAATTGTTCATATTTGTTATATTAGAAAGAACAATTATATGTACAACTGAAGTCAGAAGTCAAACGTGAAGAGTAATGGTAAGGGATCATTAAAGTTTAATTTTTTATATAGTTCTTTTGGTATTTATCTGGCTTTCCTGTTTGTTCATACAGAGAGAAATGGTCTGCCTCAATCTACTGCATCATACTCAAAAGGGAAAATAGAACCAAGCAGCTCTTGAAGTGGTATGAAGTAATAAATACATAGCCAGAGACTACACAGGTCAGTCGGGGAGAGGGGTCTCTAAAATGGAGAGTTGCTTATGTCCTCCCAGATCCATTTGGATGTCCTCCCAGATCTATCCAATATTACTTATAATAAGTTCTGACTGTGTGGTGAGCAACAGTGAGGGGAGGAGCCTGGTGTCTTTAGGAAAGAGGCAAATCTATTCAACACCATTTACTCAGAAATGGCAATTGGGCCAGTTTGCCTTTTGCCATCTAACACAGAGACGGTAGGAAGAAAAGATGGATTTTTTTTTTTTTTTTGCTTTATATTTCTAAGTATACGTAGACTAAATGAATAATAAACTTTTACATGTATTTTACATGTTTACATACGTGTATATATGCATATATTTATTCATCATTGCAGTTTCTTTTTATCAGAGTTCAAAATCCTTCATGTCTTCAATTTTTATCTTTTTTAAGCAAAGGAAATTCTACATCTCCTGCTGACACTCATTTCAAACTTTAAAATGCAATCCATGAAAAATCAGCCTGAGTCATAATAGCATTTCACAGAGTTTTGAAATGACATCACAAATCACAAAGTATAATTCTGTGTTAGACTGTAAAATTTCCTCTCCTGAAAATTGAGAAGAGAGAAAGATGTAGGAAATAGACCAACAATGGTCTCTATCCTAAGTAATCAATAGCTTAAAATGGACCCATGTACTCCATCTATTTCATTCATGGGAACAAGTAAGCTGTTAAGTCTTTTGCCATCTTCAAGGGAGAATGAACTCAAAATTTCTGAATTTCTACTATGAGTTTGGCACTGCCTGAAAATTTATATTTAGTATCTACCTTAACAAACTCAATACCAGGGCAGTAATTCTGTTCAAGCAATGTAAGTAACAGTGATAGTAGTAATATGTATGTTTTCTGTAAGGTAGAAATAATATATAGAAATAATGCTATTTTCATTCTACCTACAATTATAATTCTTAATGTTTGCCTAAAGATAGAACTTACACCTTGCTAAATAATATCTCACAACAAAAAATGACTTCTGAAACTACATATGGAAGGTAGTAAAGTAAATATTAATACTTAAATATGGGCTATGTTATTTTAGTGTAAATCCTGTCCCTCCTCCTACCTACCCTCCCTTCCTTCATTTTCCTTCCCTCCTTCCTTTTCCCGCCTTCCTTTTTTTTTTTTTTTTTACCATTGCCTCTGCATTATTATATTAAGAATTGACCGAGCTGGGCATTGTGGCTTACAGCTGTAATCCCAGCACTTGGGGAGGCCCAGGTGGGCAGCTCGCCGGAGCTCAGGAGGTGGAGGCGGCGGTGAGTCAAGATCACGCCACTCCACTCCAGCCTGGGTGACAACGTTAGACCCTGACTCAAAAAAAAAAAAAAAAAAAAAAAGGAAAAAAGAAAATGAAAATAGAATTGGCTGAATAGCTGAGAAGGGGTTCAGACTTGATTTTGTTTTGTATTATGTACTGAATTTTAGATTGTTAGAAATGATTAGAGTGTTAATAGATTATTTGCATAAACGACACTGTACCTGGGGAGCATCCCCAGCTCCCAGTTCTGAAGAGGTTCTTGGCCTCTCTAACCCCGAAGAATGGGGAAAGGGGCCCCAGAGGCGCAGTGAATTTGCTGTTCAAATAAATATCATGGACCCAAGGAGTTTTGCAGGAGAGTGATTTAAAAGACAGAGAGAGAGAGAGAGAGAGAAAGAGAGAGAGAGCTCCCACTCGGTTGTGGGAGGGGAATCCGGAGAGGGATATCCCTTCAGGTAAGGAGCAGCTGAAATTTTAACCCTTGAGTTATTCCCTCACCCATTCATGTTCTCATCCAATGAGAGGTGTTCTTTCAAACTTCCTCTGGAGTGATCGATCTTTGACTCTGATCTGGGATTGGCTACTTGGTCCACCCCTGAGTTACAGAACCCCCTCCTCCCAGAGCTTTTTATGGAATTTTTGGGACAAAGGAGCCCCACCTGGCTTTCCCTACCTGGGACACCCACAGGAAACCCAGACAAAGAACTTTGCATTTGAAATCCCTCTGGTCCCCAGATGGAGGCATGGAGCCTGGAAATTCCTGCCTTTGAAATCATGCCTCTCGAGTACCCAGAAGAGAAGTTTCTTTAACACAGTCCCTCAACCCCATATGACAGTCCTTATTTCGAATTTGGCTTCTAAAGAAAAATTACAAAAAAGGTTATTATTAGTAAAAATAATTCAGTACTTTATCAGTTTTCTCACAGGCCGCTCATTATTAGTCAATGTTTAAATAAATCACTTTCCCAAGTTCTTTATCATTATCCTTGTCAATGGTCCTTTCAATTTTAAATTCATAGACTCTGCCAGATGTACAATTTTCAACTGTTTTAAGTGATGAAAAATTTTGTTCAACATCTCACATTATTAACTTCATGAAATTCTTCATCTTTGTCAAGATATACACAAGTTCACTTTGTAATCATTATTCCTTCTTTTTACATTTCACTCTGAGATGTTTACAGCATTCAGTAACTACCAGAAGATTTCCAGGGATAACTGCCTGAATTTAGTGTATAATAATTCAGGGAAGGGAAAAGTGGATATTTAAATAGGAAGTAATTTTAGGAGTTGATATTTTAGTACTAAATGCTTTTGACATTATCAAAGGATTGTATTCCTTTTGTAACCTTGTAACTGAAGGGATGACAACTTAACTATTATGATCCTGAGGCCTCTTTATTGAAATAATTCATAATATAGTCCCTGAAGTAAAAAGCAGGAACCCCTGGCTAGAGGGGCAGACGTGAGACAGGAGCAGATGAGACAAAACAAAGACTCCAAACTAGACCATCATCTTTGTGTGTGTGTGTCTGACTGATATGGTTGGCTGTGTTGCCACCCAAACCTCATCTTGAATTGTAACTCCCACAATTCCCATTGATTATGGAAGAAACCTAGTGGAGGTGATTGAGTTATGGGGGTGAATCTTTCTTATGCCGTTCTCATGATAGTGAATGAGTCTCATGAGCGCTGACGGTGTTAAAAATGGGAGTTTCCCTGCATAAGCTCTCTCTTTTTGCCTGCTGCCATCCATGTAACAGGTGACTTTTTCCTCCTTGCCTTCCACCATGATTGTGAGGCCTCCCCAGACACATGAAACTGTAAGTCCCTTAAAACCTTTTTTTCTTCCCAGTCTCAGGTATGTCTTTATCGGCAGAATGAAAGTGGACTAATAGAATACATTGCTACTGGAAGTGGGGCACTTCTGAAAAGACACCCAAAAATACTTTCAAACGACTTTGGAACTGGGTAACAGGCAGAGGGAGGAACAGTCTGTGGAGGGCTCAGAAGAAGATAGGAAAATGTGGGAAAGTTTGAAACTTCGTAGAGACTTGTTGAATGGCTTTGGCCAAAATGCTTATAATGATATGGACAGTGAAATCCAAGCTGAGGTGATCTCAGATGGAGATGAAGAACTTGTTGGGAACTGGAGTATAAAGGTGACTCTTCTCATGTTTTAACAAAGAGATTGGCAGCATTTTACCCCTGCCCTAGAGATCTGTGGAACTTTGAACTTGAGAGAGATGATTTAGGGTACCTAACGGAAAAAATTTCTAAGCAGCAAAGCCTTCAAGAGGTGACTTGGGTGCTATTAAAGGTATTAAGTTTTTTGTTTTTTATGAGACAAAGTCTCACTCTGTCCCCCAGGCTGGAATGCAGTACCATGATCTCGGCTCACTGCAACCCCCACCTCCAGGATTCCACCAATTCTCAGACCTCAGTTTCCCAAATAAGTAGGATTACAGGTGCCCACCACCACGCCCGGCTAATTTTTGCATTTTTAGTAGAGACGGGGTTTCACCATTGTTGGCCAGGCTGGTCTCAAACTCCTGATGTCAGGTGATTCACCCATTTTAGCCTCCCAAAGTACTGGCATGAGCCATCACACTGACCTTTTTCCTTTCCTTTTCTTTTTTGAGATGCAGTCTCTCTTTGTCACCTAGGCTGAAGTGCAGTGGCACGATCTTGGCTCACTGCAAACTTTGCCTCCTGGATTCAAGTGATCTTCCTACTGCCTCAGCCTCCAGAGTAGCTGGAACTATAGGCATGCACCACCACACATGGCTAATTTTTGTATTTTTTAGTAGAGAAAGGGTTTCACCATATTGATCAGGCTGGTCTTGAACTCCTGACCTCGTGATCTGCCCACCTCTGCCTCTCAAAGTGCTGGGATTACAGGTATGAGCCACTGTGCCCTGTCAAGCATTAAGTATTTTAAGGGAAACAGAGCATAAAAGTTTATTTGCATCCTGACAATGTGATAGAAAAGTAAAACTATTTTCTGAGAGAAATTCAAGCCAGCTGCAGAAATTGGCGTAAGTGATGAGGAGTCAAATGTTAACTCTCCAAGACAATGAGGAAAATGTCTTCAGGGCATGTAAGAAACCTTCACATCAGCCTCTTCAACCTCAGGCCCAGAGGCCTAGCAGGAAATAATGGTTTCATGGGCTGCACCCAGGGTTCCCATGTTGTATGCATCTTAGAGACTTGGTGCTCTGCGTCCCAGTTGTTCCAAGCTTTGGTTAAAAGGGTTCAACTTAGAGCTCAGGTCATGGTTTCAGAGGATGCAAGTCTCAGGCCTTGGCAGCTTCTATGTGGTGTTGAGCTTGCAACTGCACAGAAGGCAAGAATTGAGGTCTGGAAACCTCTGCCTAGGTTTCAGAGGATGTATGAAAACCGCTGGATGCTCAGGCAGAAGTTTGCTGCAGGTAACAGGGTCCCATGGAGATCATCTGCTAGGTCAGTGCAGAAGGTAAATGTAGGTCGGAGCCCCCACACAGAGTGGGGCACTGCCTAGTGGAGTTGTGAGAAGAGGGCCACCGTCTGGAGGTAGATCCACAGAAGATTGGTAGATCCAGATTGGTAGATCAGATTGGTAGATCCACAGAAGGCTTGCACAATTCACCTGGAAAAGCCCCATTCACTCAATACCAGCCTGTGAAAGCAGCTGGGAGGGGAGCTATACCCTGCAAAGCCAAAGGAGTGAAGCTGCCCAAGTCCATAGGAACCCACCTCTTGCATCAGTATGACCTGGGTTTGAGACATGGAGGCAACGGAGATCACTTTAGAGCTTTAAGATTTGACTGCCCTGTTGGAGTTTGGCCTTGAATAGGCCCTGTAGCCCCTTTCTTTTGTCCAATTTCTCCCATTTGGAATGACCGTATTTACCCAATGCCTATACCCTGACTGTATCTAGGAAGTAGCTAACTTCCTTTTGATTTTACAGACTCAGAGGTGGAAGGGACTTGCCCTGTCGTGGATGAGACTTTGGACTTTGCACTGTGTACTTTTGAGTTAATGCTGAAATGAGTTAAGACTTTGGGGGACTGTTGAGAAAGCATGATTGGTTTTTAAATGAGAGGACATGAGATTAGGGAGGGGCCAGGAACAGAATTATATGATTTGGCTGTATCCCCACCCAAATCTCATCTTATATTGTAACTTCCACAATTGCCATGTATTGTGGGAGCTGGTGGAAGTTGATTGAATGATGGGGATGTGTCTTTCCTGAGCTGTTCTCATGATAGTGATTGAGTCCCACTTGATATAATGGTTTTAAAATTGAAAGTTTCCTTGTAAAAGCTCTCTCTTTTTGCCTGCTGCCATTCATATAAGACGTGACTTGCTCCTCCTTGTCTTCCATCATGATTACGAGGCCTCCCCATCTACGTGAACTGTAAGTCCAATAAAACCTCTTTTTCTTCTCAGTCTCAGGTATGTCTTTATCAGCAGCATGAAAACAGACTAATACATAGACCAATTCTCATCACCACCTCTTCAGTGATGAAGAACAAAGATGGGTTGTTTGTTTTGAATCAACTCTAAAGCTTTGCTATTCTTTTCTTAATCTATGTATACAGTTCTCAATTGAAACTGCATTTGGAAATGCATAAATCTTCTCCACACATTTTCTTATGGTTATTTCACTGTACCAAGAATCCTGTATGATGATAATAATATACCAGTGTAACAGAAAGGAAAATTTAAAAAAGTAAATGGTCACAGAATACCCAAACTTTAGAGAAGAGGAATTTATGCGAGGGAAGAGAAAATTTTAGATAACTTATTATCAGACTTTCTTAAAGTAGAACTTTAGATTAAAAAGGAACCTATTTTTCAGTTTTTCTTAATTACACCTGAGGGATCATGGATACTAGGAAGTGGTACAGAGAAGCAATGAGAAAATATTTTAGATGAGGGTCAGAGCACCTCTCGTGGAGAATATTGAGAGATGTAAGAAATAGTGAGATCTAATTTTCAATATTTCTCTTGTAGATAATCATTTCTGCACTTTCTTTAAATGATTGTTCTTTCATTAAAAACCTACTAAAATCTATAGCTGTGTGCTAGTGGATTTGTAGAAAATAAATGATAAAGTACACTGCAGTATGGGGATGTGATAAGTCAAAGGGAAAGAAAAAAGGTTTTCTTGCAGAAAGAAAGAGCTTGGAGTAAAGTTGACTAGGGGAGTCAAGTATCCCTCTATATTACCCTCAAAGAATCCTCAGAAATTTTAAAATCCTGGTAGTACTTTAAGAAAGTGACTTACATTTATGCTTTACTTTTTTTACTTATAAAAAGAAGATGATAATCTCTATCTCCTTTGCCCCTGGTTGTGATAAGAATTATAGAACATAGGGTATCATTTCTCAAAGCACTGAAAGTATAATACTAGTGGTACATAAGGTGTGTTTAGCTGGTGCCGTAAAGGCATTGTTAAAATACTATAATAGTAATATATCATTACAACTGTAAATATATATAATATATATATAATTATATTTATATTATAACTACATATATACATAAATTAGTAAATTATGTACTCTCTCTCTCTCTCTCTCTATATATATATATATAAAGATTAGGAAACCTGTAATTACACAGCACAAGAAAAAAAGGGAAAAAGTGAGTTTATTTTAAAGAAAATCAAACAAGAAACAGATTATGCAGACTGTGTCCTCAATGTGATAAAATTATAAAAATGAAGTGTAGAAATCATTGAGAAAATATACATAAAATTATCTGAAAAGCAAATGATAGGTAGAAAGCACCTACTAAGATATCGTTATAAAATGTGTAATTGTGCTAACGGCTTTCATATATGTTACTTCATGTAACCCTCTTAGCAAAACGACGAGGCATGAACTGCTGAAACATTTTCAAAGGCAAATAATCAGTAGTCCACATATGTAAAAAATTGCTTTGCCCAATGTCACACAGTAGGTTTGCCTTACCATGGACTCCAGCACAGGGGTGCAGAATACCAGTCTTTTCGCATTTTACTCTGCACCATTGCCTCTTCATACAGTTTTTTTTTTTTTTTTTTTTTTTTTTTTTTTTGCCACCAGTGGTGTGGTTATTTTAGACTCTATGATTCAGCAGCACAATATTTCTGGTCAAAATATTCTGTTCTAATATCATCTGGCAACACTACTTTTTAAATTTTAAAAAACATATTAAAATTTTACTAGCATATGTAACTAACTTGACCATACTAAAAGAAAAAAAAAATCCAATTAATGTGAGAACTATCAGCTGCTCATTTCAGTCATTTCTCAGTTAGTACAATTTTTTCAGGGATATTAATTAACTGGTGCTACCATTGGCTTTTTTCAGGTTAAGAGGGAATTTCTCCACTAAGGATGAAAAAGGAAATAATCATCATGCTTCATAAGACGTGGTTTTTAAAGTAACTTTAAAAATTAAGTGATTTTATGATTATTTTAAAAATAAAGTCAGAATCATAAATACATCAAGCAATACATTTAAATCTCATCCAAAAAATTGCAATGGTTAGCTAAATTTTGGAGACTAATAAGCCTTTATTAAATTTCTTCCTTGTTTGTACTCTTTTTAATATACACTGCAATAAATACAGAAACAATAAAACTTCTTTTGACTTTTGCTATGTAGCAAATTTATATAGTTAAGAAAATAATTCAAGAACCATTTGAAAGTAAAATGTGGGAGAGCACAATGTATAGTGTCTTGAAATAATTAATGAAGAAATTTCAAGCAGAGGAATGTTTGGGTTAACATTAAATAGGAAAAGATGGATAAGAAAACAAGAAGTTTTTCTATTGATTCTTCAGCTCAAACTAGGCTTTGAATTGAATGCTGTGCGGAGTATGTTGAGGAATATCTGTAAGGTTAGTTTAGATGGGACAGAGTTACAGAAAGTGGTTAAAAGCTTGTGGCCCACAGGTTCTCACTTATATGTGGGAGCTAAATACGGGGTACTCATGGGCATGACAATGGCAACAATAGACATTGGGGACTATTAGAGAGCAAGGGCTATATAACTAATTATTGGATACTATGCTTAGTATCTGATGAGTGGATCAATCCTTCCCCAAACCCCAGCATCCCACAACATACCCAGGGAACAAACCTGCACGTGTGCCCCCTGAATTTAAAATCAGAATTGGAATTATGTTTTAAAGAATCTTGTGGTCCAACTCATGAGACATATATAGATGATATTGCTCAGCAAAACTTCTGCACAAATACCAAACTTCAAAAGAGGGAGGAATGGCTGTGTGGTTCTTTATGACTATATTGTTCAAATATGATGTATTTATAATGAGAATTTTTGGTAAATTATCAGAGTTTTAGTGTATATTTACTAATTCTGAAAGGAAATACAGAGCTGGAAGAAATCAAAAATTCATATTTCTTCCCTTTATCCCTTCTTCTTTCACTCCATGCTCATTGATATTATGCTCAGCAAAAACTCTTCTTTTAAGAACTAAGGAAAAAACAAAAATGAATTTGAGATCTTCTCTGTTGACAAATACCCACACATTAGTGGAGAAAACAATGCTGTTGGTAGTTAGTGCTAATTCAGGTAAATTAGCCCAAGAACTATATCGCAAAGAGTATAACGTGATGAAAATTAAATCTTATTACAAAAGAAAGAAAAGGTTCTCTGGAGAAACTCAGTTAATTGACTCCACCTAAAACCTCAACAGACTAAGAAGGGCAGAGGGTGAGGAAGACAAAGAAAGAAAGACATTTTAATATTAGGACCCTGATAGCAAAGATGCAGTGAAATTTAAACATTTATTGGAAGTAGTCAGTAGTCTAGTGTCTCTATCTAGCACAGAAGAAACATAGGAAAATGTGGCACGAGGAAAAGCTGTGCCAGTAAACTGAGTCTAGACTCCTGGCTGTTTGTGTGCCCAGGCCTGTGTGCATCTGGAGGAGTGGGGATGCATTAAGGCCAGACTATGCACTTTAAATTTTTTTTTTTCCAGTAAGACTGGGAGGAAAGCTTAAAAGAGACATTGAGCAAAAGATTGATGTGAAAGTCGCGAAGCTCTAATAAGAAAGTGGCAAAGGAAGGGTGGATTGAAGAGAAGAAGCTTTGAAGCTAGTACAGGAATAAAATTGAGAAGCGATGAGATTCAAATTAAAGGGGAGGAAAAAGTTCAAAACAGACACATATAGTTCAGAAAGAAATTCATATGGGACATATAAAACTAACCTCAAATTTTAAATGTAGTGATTGAATTAAGGAAATCAAGAGTGGCTTTAGAAAATAACATGGGAACTTCTATTGCTATTCTTCAATTTAGCCCATGATATATACTATATTATTAAAATCTACAATTACAGTTGTTTGATACTGAATGCATCACAGCAATTGTAAAAAACAAATTCAAAAATAATATTAAAAATTTAAAGGGCCATTTTTTTAACTTGATTATTACATTACAATTATTTTATAGTCTTCTGAATTGATTTCAAGCATCAAAAATCTCACAATATACTTAAATGCTTTCACACTTAAGTGTATCTCACAATATACTTAAATACTTAAGAGAATAGAGTATGTTATACTCTGTTGTACTAATTTCAATAGATGCATCCTAAGGCACAGATTACATTTCAAGGTAAGGTTATTAACGTAAAAATTTTAAATTTGAAATATTATTTTATTGTAAATTTAGACTAATTAACACATTTAAGTTAGAAAGAAACTAATAGGGTTTTACCACAGTCCTAATTATACATATATTTAATTTCTCTAGGTGGAGAAAAAAGCTGTCCTAAAAATTGTCACATATGAAATTCACATACTCACTGTCTCCCAAAATTTGCCTCTAAATGTCTATCATGAAAACCGTGATACAGTTACCTTTTAAACTAAATATCATATACAAATGCAAGTTAAATATAATTTCATAATGCCTCTTAATTACTTGTCTAATAACTGTCAGAGCTTATAAGACTGCATAAATTAAATGCACAAAATTATATTAGCTCATCTATTTCATCCCCTTGACAGTGTATGAATATACTCTGTTAAGAAAAATGGTGTTTACAAAATGTTTTTTTATTCTATTCCAGTTTTAAATTACTTTGCCTTTAAAAAATATATATATCTAATAGCATTGTTTTGTGGAAGGAATTAATTTCTATATTTTACTCCAACAATGAGACTAATTTTTTTCAGGCAGAAAAGGGAAGAACTCAGAGAACAATAGACTGTAAAAATATTGTGTTACACACATACATATGATAAAATTAAGTTATATTAAGATAAATAACGATATAAAATATTAATGTAACATGGGCTTTAGTATATACATATTGACAATAAATAGTAAAAAATCCTCAAAACTTTCTGCAAATAATATCCACAGGACTTGGCAAATGATTCATTGTGGATGGTGAGGTAAAGAAGTTCTGTGAATTATTCAGTGATTTCTGGTTTCAGATTTCCAAATGAAGATGGAGAGTTATATCTTGTATAGGTCAGAAGCATATATGAATAAGAAAGAGACAGGAAATTATTATGAAGGTCACATTCTAAGAATGCATGTCTCTCATTTCTCTTATTTGCAATCAAAGGTTCTCTTCAGCTGCCCAAAGACTTTGCTATACCCTTTGCTGCATGGCTTTCCCTTACAGAGCTTCAGACCTCAGCCTGCTCTCCTCCAGGGATACTCAAAGTATTTGCAAACTATTTTTGTAAACTATAAATACGTTGCTGCTTACCATAATCCCGTGTCAAGGGAACAAATATTATACTCCGTATTTTGCAGATGAGCAAATATGGCTTCATAATTTTAAATTATTAGTAATAGATTCAATTCTAGAAACCAGGTCTTCTGCTCCCAGGCAGGCATTCTTTTCTCTCTTCCCCAATCTTTCCAGAATAACTAGATCTTTGTTGCTGCTTCTAATATATTTCAAGTAATTGGAGCTCAACTTGGTAAATCAGGTAACAGTTACTTCAGACTATTTTCTAATAGATTTATCAGACGGTGAAAACATTTTAAGTTACATTTGTGTCATTCAATGACATTTATAATGATATGAGTCCCATGATATCTTAGCATAATAGATAATAGGTATTCAGCATAATAAATACAAGTAAATAATTCTTTCAAAAATATATTAATAATATTTGGAGTTACATTTCTAGAGCAGATAAGAGCATTCATCTAATACCAAAACTGTGCCATTTTAATAATGCATTATTTTTTCATTGTGAAAGAATATGCAATCTAACAATTGTTATTCAGAAATTGTTCTTTAGAAAAAGCCGAAATAGATGAGGTTTTGATTTTTGCTTTTGAATTCTCAAGGTGATGAAGATAAGTTTGACAATTGAGTCTTATGGAAATATACTTCATCAACAAAATTTCACATATGACATGTACATTTATTTAACAAGTGGTATAACTAAGTAGAGTGTGTAGAAAGCAGTTGTGCTCAAATGTAGGACAGCTGTCAATTAGATTTTGTGATGACACTTAATACATGCTTTTTTGGGAAAAATTGTCAGCTCTATCAGTTCAATGAGCCACTACAAGGTAAAAAAGAAACTCATCTACTTTAAGAGACTCATAATAAACATAAAATATATAATTAAATAAAATGAGGTCAAAAGCTGAATAATCAGATATAGAAGGGTGTATTTTGTCCACGTTCAATTCAAAATGAGAAATATTATGATAAGGCTGGATGACAGCTGTGAGAACTAATTTTGATTAAAATCTGACATATTCATTTTGATTATTAAAGTTTCCAAATGACCGACAATGCAAGTATAGTATGTTTTAATTTAAAGAACCACTTAAATAATTTTAAAAAAATGATTCTTAGGATTATTTTGCAAGGATCTACTTGTTGAGAAGGAATAATGAATGCTATCAAATATCTTTCACAGGGAAGAATAGTAAATTCATTAATCATGATTATTTTGAAGGTGTACTCTTTTAGTTAAGTTTTTGTTATTTTTATGTAGCTTTATTCAATGTACTATAGAATTTATGAAATTGAACTTCATATGTGCAGAGGATTTCTAGTTAGCTATTTTGGCACATCAAATGTTTTACTTCAATTTAAGAAAATATGTCTTTTCCTACTGTGTGAAAAGAGCTATACTACACCCTGAAAGATACAAAAATCACTAACATATGAACCTTTTCCTACAGCAGTTAATCATTCCCTTGGAAAAATACACACAAACAGCAGTAGTGAGGCAACATCTCTGACGTGGGTAGAAAGGCAAAACTACAAGAGTATCTAGTCTTTCAGGTTAAGAAAATAAAAGGTAATAGCACGATCTTTCTTCTCTACTATGGATATTAGTAATAATTGATTTAACTTATTCAATCAACACGTTTTGTCTTTGATTATTTTTCCATTCATGTGTTTCATTTTTTCAATATTTTTGCACACATTTAAGAAATGTTGTTATTTGGGACAACCATCTGAGATTGCGAGATTTTTTTTTTTCTTTTTGTACTTTGGTTTTGAATGCTGCAGTTTCTCATGTAATTTGAAAATTATAAAATTATGGGGCTGAAAATTATAAAATTATGGGGCTGAAAATTTTGCCATGTTCATTGTCTTAACATGTGTTAGCATGTTGAGATTACTCTAGTTCAATTTGAAATATTTCAATGTGCAAATCCTATAAAGTCATTGACTTCTCTTATTTTTTTACATTTTAATGATTATTCACTTATTAATTATTCATATGGAAAATATTATTGAGCACCAGATAGAAATAACCACTGTGCTTTTACAGTCACCATTATAGTGTGGGAGAATGAAAATAACTATGCAGAATATATTGTATGTTAAATAACAATATGGATTAAAGATGCAAATACCCATTAGTCAAAATATGCATCATACACTGAACACTGAATCCATAGGATTATGAACAACCTAGCTACCAGGCCTTTAGCTCTCATGCTAGGAAAAAGAGCACAGGAGAGTTTGGGAACATATATTCGGTGCCAAAAGAAAAAAATCTAGCAGGATGTATACAACTTTGGCCAATATTTAAAATTTTAAACAGCAGCAATGGCAAAAACAACATGATTCTTGCTAATAGAATAGAATTATTCCCTATGGAAACATTTTCTCAATCCCTCCTCTAAAAATAGAGATTCAAACTTCTATTAGTCACCAAATTCAGCCCTGTGTGATATCCACTCTTCTTAAGTTCAGTCACAATCCCACTTTTATATTTAGTTTCTAAAAATGAATTTATATGAACTACCAGAACATTATGTAAATTAGCAAGTGAAGAATGAAGGGATGATAAGTAGTTAGTGGATAATATATACAAAGATGTACATAATAAGCAAGGAAGAAACATAAATATGCATCGCTATTAAAGTTCTCTTTCCTTAAGTGGGTCACAAAGTTGTAATTTCCATTTTTAATTTTCCTCTTCCATAAGCCATTCATTGTTCCCTTGCCCTCAACCAGCACTGAGCTGGTATGATTTAAATCTTTATTCATGGGACTGGTAGAAGACCCTATTGGTACTGTCTTTAGTGAGTTGATGCTGTTTCCTAAGAAGCGTTAAAAGATACTCCCCTTAAAGGGAATCTCCTGAGATTCAGACCTATGCCCTCATTTCCCCAGTGTTAAGCATAATTGTGTTAGACATTGTTCCAGATGCTAAATGGAAGACTGTTTCCACATTATGCCAGGAAATTGACCTAAAATGGAATCCTGAGATGAATTTTCTGAGTTGATCGGGCTTGACTTCATAACTTTTTGCCACCCTGGTGATGGCTCAATTGACTCACATTCGGTGAAGCCATGGTGGTCCAGAGGGAACTTCTACCTAGGCTTTAAAACATTAACTTTCCTTCAGAAAGGGTCACTGCAGTGCTGCTGAGTGTCTAACCAGACAGCAGTGAAAGTCACCACTGGCTCACAAATAGGGCTTTATATTCCAGACAAACCAGCCAGCAACCTGACGGCAGGATAATTTATAGGAGATCCTTTTCAATATGGAGAGACCAGAGATTTATCCTCATAAAAATAAGCCTACTACATGTAGGTTATTTTTCTTCTGAATGCTTGCAATGCTTCTTTGAAAACTACCATCCTTTGACTTCCTGAATGGTTTATTTATTGTAATGATGTCCTAGGGCACTCACAGGGGGAAGATCTAGAAGTTGCTGCAAAATATCATGCCTTGAAATCCATATGTTTGTGTGCTGCCACTGTGAAAGAAGGCAATGATTTTTTTTCATACTTTTCTATCTCAAAATCTCATACAAATGAATCTTAGCAGAATGAGAATCACACTGAAGACTTGTTTTTTAAAAAAAAAAGTAAGTTTGATAAATACAGTACCAAGGCTTCTGTCACTTGCAATACAGAGACATGACTGGCAGGTGTGCAGATGACTACCCATTGAAATATGGAAAGACATTGTAAGGTCTTGCCCAGATAGGTAGCATGTACTTGTTTCCCCTTCTGGCTTTCTGCTCCTATGTCTGTTGCCTGAGTCAGATGCCTCTCTTTCATTATCTGTTGATTTAGATAAATTGTCTTAATTGGCTAATGCAATATAGAAACTGTATTCAAATTTTAAACTAGGCGACACCTTTTTCTTAGGAATTGAGGACTTCACAAGAATTATCACACACCCTTCATATACTGAAAATTTGCTGATTAGATGCTAGGCACTGATAATATAGAGTTTAATGACCCAGGCTTATGGACAAAGCATCCCAAAGTAGGAGATATAGTTTTTAAGAATACTGTAAAATGCTTGATCAATACTATAATCCAGGAATTTCAAAGAAGAGTATCTAATGTGATTGACAGAATAATATTTAAACACAATGTATTGGTTCAATTGAATCTTGAATGATGAAAATAAATTAGATCGTAAGACAAACGGGAAAGATGTACAAAGAAGAAGGTGGAAGAGGGGCTAGTGCAGCTATGAAAACATAGGCTGTTAATATAATTGGAATATTAGGGTGAGATGGAAAACATCTCAATCTCTAGAGAAAATGGGAAATTGCCTTTCCTCTTCATGAAAAGGTTAAGATTTATTGCACATGTACAGAAAAATGGATTTCTCAAAAATACAACCAGCCCATTCTACTGGGCAGATTTGGCTGCAAGGGGAAGTTCTGCCAATAAAAATAAAGCAGTGATACATAGAATTGAAATGGCCGTTTCTTAGTTCATTTGCATTGCAATAAAGAAATATTGGAGGCTGGGTAATTTATACAGAAAAGAGGTTTATTTGGTACATAGTTCTGCATACTATACAAGAAGCATGGTGCCAGCATTTGCTTCTAGTAAAAATCTCACTTCATGGTGAGATCGGTGAAGGGGAGCTGGCATGTGCAAGGTCACATGACAAAAGAAATCAGAATTAAAAGAGAAAGGAGAGAGAGGAAACGGAGGTGCCAGGCTCTTTTTAATAGTCAGTTCTCCCAGGAACTAATAAAGTGACTCACTCATTACCCTGAGGATGACAACTAGCTGTTCATGAGGAATCCACTCCATGATCCAAACGCCTCCCACCAGGCCCCACTTCTGACATTGGGGATCAAATTTCAACAAGTGATTTGAAGGGAACAAATATCCAAACTATGTCAGGTTGTAGGTTCTTTTAACTTATGTCATTTAAATTTTGATTATTCCATCTCTAGAAACTACTATGTCTTGTGTAACCTGGAGGAAATATCCAACCTTAGATGATGGAGAGAAAACCAAGCAGAATCCCTGATGAAAAAAAGGCAAGAACAGGCCACAAAAGTATACCTGTCCTAAATGTCTTTTTACAGGATGTTTCTAAGCTTCTCATGGTTCAGCCCAACTCAAACAAAAACGATGGAGAATTGTGTGGGTCATGTGCTAGTACTAAATGACAGTGTACATTTTTCAGAAATGTTTTCTATGATATATAGAATTATGAGACTAATAAAATTAGCTGCAGAGTAGGTGGTTGGCCAAAGACTTGATAGAATTAAGTCCTTATATTGGCTGTTTCCACCTCAAATCAGGTAATGTCAAAGGCTCTGTGACAAGGATCAATTTTATAGTTTTACTAGTAGAGGAAGTAATACTGAATAAGATGAAAAAATGAAAGTCTAAAGAAAAGAAGTTATCCAGAGTAAGATATGTGGTAGTCTAAAAGACATACTTAACTTCATAATTCATGATCATTTTGGTTAGTACTCAAATATTTTGGAAAGTTCTAAAATATAGGTAGAATTATCTGATAGACTTTATATAAGTTGTATAGATAAGGGATCTGCATCTGTGTGCCTTTATATATAGGCTTGGGGCTATGCCTGCCACAAAAATTAGTCCCACAGCTTGGAATTTAAACTTAACGTTACTGTTTTTTGAAGATACATTGATATTACAAAATACCATTTTCCCTGGGAACAACTGGAAGGATTTTTCTCTATCTAATTTTGAGGTTGTTTTCATCAGCAGACACTTAGTGGAGATTTTCTTAGTAAGAGATGGTTTTACATTACATGCTGTAAAATCACAGTTCAAAATTACCTGAGTAAATTTATTTTCTTTAACGAGTGCTTTATAAATATTCATTTAAAAAGTCATGTTTATAAATTGAAATGGTCCTTTGTAAATGTCCAATTACAATCATTTGACAAGTATAAATACACTTTGTGGCAAACAATACCCTGATTTATGCAGATCCCATTGATATGACTGTGAACTGTAATTATCCTAGTGGACTACAATTTTGCCTGCCCAGTCATTCATAGAGTTTAATACACTCAACTGAGACTGAATTTTCAAAGCTATTTGTAACAGTGGCAATGATGTATGTGTCACCACCCTTTCTAATTCTGTTTTTGCTTCAATAAATAATCTCAGCTAGGACTTCATTCATGCCATTTTGCTCAACTCAACAGGTTCAAAATAAAATAAGAATATTAAAAGCAAGTCACTTTTGCTCAGCCTAAAGAATACTTATCTTTGTGGGTATTTTTTTCTTTTTTGTATATTTGGCCATTAAAATTTAAACACATTGTTAGTTAAATTATTGCCTTGATGAAGTAAATTGTCTATTTTAGAGAGGATTATATAAGGGTAAGAAATTGCAGCTAAAATATGGATGTCAAATTTGAACAAAAAATTGCACATTTACTTTCCTATTTTAAATTCCTGACCTATTACTTCTCCTAAGTTGGTGGATAAAATCAATCTTTAAAATTTAGTATGCTATTAGTAATTACTCATACTAATGTATAACCCAACTTCATCACAAGAGAGCATATAAATAGATTCCCTTTAGCAAGATGTTTGCATGATACCAAAACAACCTGGTAGTTCAGACAAATCACCTGATTTTGTGGCATTCAAAAATTCAATGATGTGAACACAATATTAAATAGCACCATACTAATCCTGAACAGTCTTCATGATTGCAATTTTTGAATTAACATTACAAATAGTTGAATATAGCACTATTTTTCTAATTTAAATGACATTCTAAATTGTCATAGAGCAATTACTTCCTTTCTTCACAAGCCAACAGTAAGATTCAACTTAGGGCAATTTTTCTTTCCAAAATTTTACTAGTATTTTGTATATTTTTTAACATTTTGTAATATAAAAGTAAGGTAAGCTTACAGCAAAACAGAAAGTTGTAGAATCGACTGTAGAAATTCTAAATTAAATTTGTAAAGGGAAAATACTTGTTTTACAATGCATATCATTTTTCTTGGTCATACTCATTTATTAAAGCTACTCTTCCCTGAAAGTGCCTGTAAACTGTCATCAGTGTTTGCTCCTGAGCTGTTTCGACAAAACAAACTCAACTGTGTGATGACACCAGCTTTTAGCATCTGCTTTCGTTATCATTATATGAGGCAGTGTTATGCTGTGGCACCCCTGTGTCTTCGGAACAAGAATGCTGGACCCTGGACCTTTAGAATGACTTGTTGAGTTTTCCTGAATACAGTATTGTGTTCTATGCCAATACAGGGATAATGATGTTTTTCTTACATTTTACAGTTTCACTTTCAAAACAATACTATTTTTTCTCTAGACATATCATGGAAATTTAACAAAAACACAGTTTTCAGTTTTTATTTATAGACTTAATCTTAAAGTCAGTCATGAGGTCTTGAGCCTATAGGTGTCTGGGCATGGTATAGCGAAGGTGAGGATAAATGTGACTTTTAAGGAAGGGATGGCACTTATTAAACCCAGAGATTGAAAATCTCCAGTCTTCTGATTTCAGGCAGGTGTGCAAGACTGTCCGTGGAGAGTTTTACTCCAGGACTTTGACTGTTTCTTTCCCAAGAGGAGTCTAATCTCTTTTTTCCTGGCACCTCAATTTCCTCCCAGAAGTCCAGAAATGCCTACAACCCAACAAAGAGCTCAGTTTAGGCTCACGATAGGCTTCTGGTATACAGGTGTTAGCCACCACACCTCACACACAAGATGGAGTCTTGCTCTCTCACCCAGGTGGGAGTGCAGTGGCACAATCTTGGCTCACTGAAACCTCTGCCTTCCAGGTTCAAGCAATTCTCTTGTCTCAGCCTCCCAAGTAGCTGAGACTACAGGTGCCAGCCACCAACTAATTTTTGTAATTTTAGTAGAGATGGGGTTTCACCATATTGGTCAGGCTGGTCTCGAACTCCTGACCTCAGGTGATCTGCCCACCTCTACCTCCCAAAGTTCTGGGATTACAGACATGAGCCACCATGCCTGGCCAGTTCTATGTATGCTAAATATTATGATACATGTACTCTTATTTATTTTCATCCTCATTCCCTAAACTTTGGGTTTTTATGTTTTGTTATCATAAATATTTTTCTTGTTACTGTTCTTTGTATTAAATGTTTCTTTTGGATCACTTTATTATTGTCTATATTAAGAGTTAGGATTTTTTGTCAATTTTATTTACTTGGAGTTAAGATTAAGTAGAAGTGGGTTGACACCTACCTGATGTTTTTTTCTCACAACAATTGCAATGTGAGAAAAATTGCTAAGCTCTTAAATTACTGCGGTCTACGTCCATTAAACTTCTAGTCAGTTTTGAAGATGATGTATTATACTACCTCAAAGGATGCCTGTGATGAATTCCCTGGCACACTGAGAAATTACACTTTCTATATAACTGCCTTCTATACATAACACAACCTTTGGTCTATAATTTCTGTGCTCATGTTCAGAAACCACAAAGTCCCAAGTTTCACATTCAAATGTCATTATTAACTGCTTTTCTGAGAATAAAATATATTTTGAGATGAAAAATAAAACACCAAAAACCAGTGTCATCGACTCATTCATGCTCCATCCATTGTTCCTCTCTCTCTTATGACAACCTCAAGACACATTAAAAGTATTGAATGCTCTCTAAAAAATGCCCATACAATAGACCCACTCTGAGAGATGAAATCAGAAGAGTTCAAAAGTAAAAGGAATATTCTCTTTCTCAGTAGGCTGGTTAATTGTATATACATTCATTTGATTGATTTTTAACACTGATGGAAAGAAAGTAACTTTTCAGTGCAGAAACAATTACAGCAGGAACTGCTATCCTTTACTGAAGGAACAATGCTATTTATAAAGGAAGAAAATTACAAAGGTTTGTTTCCTGCTGCTAATTTTGCTAGGGCACAGAATTAGTATGATACTGCTGGGAGCTGCAGGAGACCTTTATGATACATGGGCAGAAAGGAGCCGACCTGATGAGTAGCATTAATCATCAACAGCTCCAGTTAGCGAGTGTGTCAACAAGAGGCCAGAGAGGGATTGCCCCAGGTCCCCACCCCCCAAAGTCAGCATGGAAGGTAATTCTAAGTAACAGCTAAAGTGACCCAAATCATTGATTAATTTTTGACTTGAATCATTTAGAGATAAGAAACTAAATTCTTGGCAGGAACAAAATAGTTATGTTAAAGGAAATTCAACATTATAATTAGTTCATCTATGTTGCCTCTTTTAAGGTTGGCATATGATTTGTGTATTTCCTACAGCTGCTGTAAGGAAGTTCCACAGACAGAGTGGCTTCAGCAACAGAAATATATTGTCTCAGTTCTGGATGTTAGACATCTGACCTCAAGGTATGGACAGGTGTGTTTACTTCTGAAGTCCAGACCTCTCCCCTCACTTCTGGAAGTTTTCAGGAAATCATTGGCACTCCTGGGCCTGTAGATACATCACCCTGATCTCTGCCTTCATGTTTATATGCCATTCACCGTGTATGTGTGTCCTTTCCAAATTTCCCCCTTTTAAAAAAAAATAATATCAGTCATATTCTACTAGGATCCACTGTAATGACAGAGAGCAGCAGGAGACAGTCAAATACCTAGGCAGATAGGAGCAGGCCCCTGGTGAATCCCCACGTTTGATCCAAAGACAGTTTAAAGCCTGAGAGTCAAACAACAAATTAAATCCTCAGACCGAATGGAAAACTTGTCTTCATGTTTGGTGTGCTGTCCTCTGATTTATCTCCACCCTTTACTTATTTTACATTTACTTACCCCTTTCTAACTGGTTTTCTACCCTGTTATGCCCACCTTTGAGTGTTGTCTTTACTTTAACCATTTTTGCATACTCACAAACTCATCAGCCTGCACTCCCCATTCTGTGTCTATAAAGACCTCAGACTCAGTCAGTAGAAGGGGAGACAGCTTGACTTCAAGCTGTCTTCCCCAAGAGACAATGACTTTGGAGAAGATGAGCTGCTCTTCCTGTCCCCTTTCCATCTCCTCTCTCTGTTGAGAGTCATTTTCATCACTCAATAAAATTGGCCACCTTCACCATCCTTCACTTGTCTGCGTGACCTCATTCTTCTTGGATGCCAGAAAGGAGCTCAGGAACCACTGAGTGTGATTACCCAGAAAGGCTGTCACAGTGGCCCTTTGCCCTTTACTGGTGGGGGCAGCCGCCCCATGCATTGAGGCAGCAGACCAACTGAGCTTCTAACACGCTGCTGGTCACAGATGGCAGAGCTACAGGAGCACTGTAACACCCCCTCTGGGCCTTTGGGATTCACAAGAACTCTCATACAGATACCACGAATTCCCCTTGAGATGATACACTTTGTCTGGCTGTGGGCCTTGCATGGAACTTGCTCCTGTTTGGCACCTGGAGTGGCTGGCCAGATCCCACACTCACTCACTAGTGATTTGTCTGGCCGTGGGTCCCGTGTGGCGCTTGCTTCTGTTTGGCACCTGGAGTGGCTGGCCAGATCTTGCACTCGCTCACTCACATGCTCCCTCTTTAAGGGGTTGAACACAGCGAGCCAAATAGAGGGGGCACCCTTGCTGTGAGTCCAGCAAAGGGGCCAAGAAAAATCCTGCAGCAATGTCATTTTAAGTTGATTATTTCTGTAAAGATTCTGTCTCCAAATAAGATCACATTATGAGGTACTGAGAAATAGTATTTCAACATATCAATTACATAATTTACGGGGGTAGGCAAATTCTACTTACAATATGATCATAAAGCAACTAGTGAATAAGTCAGAATTTTAATCTATATCCCAAACAGTTTAAAGTTTGTTTGAGGGATGAAACATTCACTTATCAAAAAGTTTGTGGGGGTAGAACATGGAAATATATGCATATTAAAGCTCTGAATTAAAATGTTATTGTTGTATTGGCTATAAAGGTAGAATCATTGAATGTTAGCTCTGGAATCATATTTTTTTACAAGAGGAAACCAATGTCATTGTTCTGTTGAAAGTCTTGTAGAAATTACAAAGCCAAATCAGAAGCAGAACATGCTAGTGCAAGAAGAAGCAATTAGAGGTTGGTTGGACAGAGAGAGAAGTCTCAGGAGAGACACAATAGTCACAGGAATACCTGCAGGACAGCACCAACACTGCCTCTGCAGCTAGCAAAAAGAAGTGTGGTTAAGAGCTTCCTCTTATGCCAGGATGTCTGCCTAGAAGGACTGTCCCAACCTAAGTGCAGGCACAATAAATCAATCTAAATGTCCTTAACTTTACCCAGCTCATTATAATGTCATTATCATGACATTAGCATTGTGGTTTTAGTCCCCTCGCACACGGGCTTTTCTTAGGCGCTCATGAGTAACAACAAAGATGGAGTCACTATGGCCAACTCCAGGCACACACAGTTGCAACAATCCTGGAAGAGAATTTTATCCCTCCCATTAAGGCAAAACCCACAGAAGACTTCCTTGTTTCTTCCACATAAAGGGCTCCAAGCACAGATGCCCCGGCGGCAACCCACTTTCAGAGTCTCCTCTCACTGCTGAGAGCTTTCCTTTCACTTAATAAATCCTACTCTATCTTACTCACTCTCCAGTGTCCACGTGCCTTATTCTTCTTGGCTATGGGACAAGAGTCCAGACCTCATTGAACTCCAGGGACAAAAGGAGACTGAAACACAAATACTATATAAATCTTAATGAAACACTTGCAACAGAGGGTAGACCCAGTTTACTCCTTCTGGGTGTATTTTGTACTTAGCAGCTCTTTCGCCTTTTGGTGAAACATGCAATTACACCTTAGCAGATCTTTCACCTTCTGGTGAAATATGCAATTAAAACTTAGCAGATATTTCACCTTCCAGTGAAACATGCAAAATTATAAAACACGCAATTAAAAAAAATTGCAGTATGAGTAAAATTATTATGCATCTGTTGTGAAATGGAGAGTAAATATTAAATATACACATTATAACTCTATGAACAAATAAAATTTTCATCAGAAAAACAAACCATTGTCAAAGATAATTCACATATTATGTGTCAGTGCTGAACATAATCGTATTTTAAATTTCATGAGCCATGTAACATCTCCATTGTTATAAAACCACTGCAGGAATAACTGCACAAAAGGGTAATTTTTCACTTTTTATATAGTAAATGCCAATGTAAACATGATAGTGTTTTCAATCATCAGTGACCATGCTAGAGATATCTTGTAAACATATTTAGTTTCTACACCATCCATGTATTCTGGGGTTGACAATTATACTGATAGAAAACTGTTTCCAAGGCAGATTAAATTCGGAGCTTTTTTGTTTGTTTTTTTATTTGTTTTGTTTTACTTTTATTGCATTTTAAGCCATGCAGCTGTGGGAGGCCTATTTGCATATTCATAGTCTTATTTTAATTTGGTTTAAAAAATGGAATTTGGGGCTCCCTAAGGCTGTTTCTAATGGTTAGGTACTGGGTAGCAAGTCTGACCACTGGCCTACTCTCATATTCAGCTAATTATGTCTAACAAGAAGATCTTGACTCACTCACAACATTTTGCAACTTGTCTTTTCTCCAGCATATTTAAAGCTTTACTAGAATATTGTGTATCCTGCTGCTGTGCCATTTGCCTGTGTTTAGTCAATTGAGAGACTTCAGTGCATTATATTATGATGAAAGCAGGCCATAGTTGCCAATGTGCAATAGCAACTACAATACAGTAATATAACTTACATGAGAGCTTTGTAAGTTTGATAAGTATGTCTGCCATGCCTATTTTTTTTTTATTTTACTAAACTGTGTCTTTAGAAGCAGATCTACAGGCATTAATATTAGTTTTAGCAATGAGAGTTTATATTTACAAAATATATTTAAAGAAAAATATTCACGAGAATGGTAAAATAATTTTAAGTATTGGAATCTTGCAAATTACCAGTTTTCCTTATAGTTAAACTTACTGTGCTTACCAGGGATAACTCCCTGCTAGACCTAGCAGAATATATTCCACATATAGAAAATCAGCAGATACTAATTGAATAAAACTGTTTGGAGAATAATCAATAACTACTTCAAGATTTAAAAATGCACTAGACTTTTTCAAAGTGCTTAAAATTAGTCATCCTATTTAATGATCATAGCAGTGGTGGAAAATAAGTATGTACTATTATCATGCCCATTCTGAAGAGGAGAAGAACACTACATAACGTGCTAGTGTAAGAAAGAGAGTCGAGGTAGGTTTTACACACAGATTTTCTAGCTTCAGAACCCATGCTATTATAATGATTATGTCATATTACTTTTTAAATGTGAAGATATTTAAAAAAAAAGAGCTGTTTTGTTTTTATTACAGAATAATCTTATTCTGCAGGGTGGCATTGAATTTCTTGAAAAAGTTCTGTGGAATTGTTAACAAAATGCCTAGGCTGGGTCAAGGCAGTTTGGGTGTTTTCGCTAATGAACTTATGTTTAGGATTATGGGCATGAGATACATTTGCAATGATTTAGCAGGTATGAACTCTCATGAAGAATCTTTAAATACACAACTATAAAAGTTAAGTAACAAGTCCTCCCTACAAATGGACTCAATGTTGAAGTTTTTATGTTTTTAGGGTTATTCCTGTTTGGCACATCAATCATGGAAAAGAATTATGGATTATCTAGTTGCAAATCACTACTCAACAGAGTTTTGTAGAACCTCATTATTTTGACAAGGTCCAACTTATCCTGAACTGCTTTTTAAAGTACATAAAATATACATAATACATGGAGATATGATTATAGAGAGTGGAAATAAACCCTGTGACTTTACACGACCCCTTGTGTTAATTTTGATAACAATATGCTAATTATTTGACTAAACCTGAGTCATATGTCTTGGCACTGAAACCATTTTCTCATTTAAAAGCCATTATTACTTGTAAAATTGACTATCATGTGTAAGCAATGTTATATATTTGTTTCATTTTTAGAATATGTCAATTTTATATGCTTTTAATGAGAAATTGCTATTGATTTTTAAGGATTAAGAGAGAGCAAATAATGGAGGTTTAAAGTAAGCAATGACAGGTCTAGATTTTTCAGAAAGATTTTATCACTATAACAAAGTGGTAGATATGGTTGATGTGTGAATTTGAGGAACTAATCTAATGTAACGACAGAGGAAGAAGAGACATCACTATAGTAGCTGGCTGTTTATTGAGAATTGATTACCTGAGCTAATCCCAACTGTTGTAGAATTACTCAGCTAAAGGCCCTTTTGATGTCAGGTGATTTATCCTGATCCCTGAAATTATAAAGTATATATGACTACCTGGAAATATAATTTTGGGATTTAGAGAACAGGATAAACAGGATCAGTTGCATTTGTACAATTCTGAGATTTCTAGTCATCTCAGTCTGAGCAGCTATAACAGAATATCACAGACTAGAATGGTTTAAACAACATAAATTTATTTCTCATAGCTCTGGAGATTGGCAAGTCCAAGAATAGGGTGCCACATTGATTGGGTTCTGATGAAGGTCTTCTTCCCATTTCACTGGTGGCTGTCTTCTTGCTGTGCCTTCACATGGAGGCAAGTAGTGTAGACATGAAGGTAAAGATGCCCCTTTGGCCTCTTAACTTTCACTGAAAATCAACTGACAGAAGTTTAATAGGAAAAAAGGCATAGAAAATTTATTTTAATGTGCATAGCACTTGCCAATTGCAGTAGAAAAATTACCTAATAATACAATAATTACTCAATAACTTAATTGGGTGCAGATGCTTGCATACTTCTTTTTTTCACGGGAGAAAGGGAGATGGGGAAAGGTCGATGATTTTAAAGGAGATAGTATTATTTTAGGGGGATTTAATAGATTTGGAGAACACAGAATGTCCTGGAACAACATCTTTGACACCACAAAGCAGACAGTAGTTTGTGGCAAAAGTCTGTCCAAGTGTAACAGACTTCACTCTTTCTGCAACAGGGCTTAAGTTAATGAAAACTCAGGGAAGGAACCAGAAGTAGTTGTTTTCTTTCTTGGTGGGTCTGAACTTTAAGCAAATAAGAGAATATCAGAGTAAAGCTTCTTCTAGCATCTGCAGATTGTAAGAGACTTTAATTTAAAATAATCAACATACCAAAGTGCTATATTTGAGGTTCAAATTCCTTGGTCTTCAGCAGAGATAGAAGAAGCAAGCTCTCCCCTGTCTCTTGTTACAGAGGCACTAATCCCATTTATAAAGGCTCTATCTTCATGACCTAATTTCCTTCCAAAGTTTCCATCTCTGAATACTATCACATTAGGGATTCGATTTGCAACATATAAATTTTGGGGGGACATAAACGTTCAGTCTATAGCATTACTTCTTGTTGTTTAAATTGTGTCAACCACTGTGCTGAAATCCTGCAATCAAAATATGAAAGATTTCCTTTATTGAGCACTAGTTTACCTTTTTCCAAAAACAAGCATACATGTGGGCCTGGTGTGTAGTGTTGTTGATTTATGTTTAAAACAGATAGGCAAATACATGTTAGCCTAGAGGTGTAACTATTGTGAAGGACTGAAGCATGCTTGGATTACTGGCCTGTGCATTTTGGAAAGGTTATAAATATCACTCATTACCTGATGTACCCCAATACAAAAGAGTGAAGTAGTTCCAGGGCATCTGCTAGTGGATTAATATCAACATTTATAATGTGTTGAGAAGTAATTTCGTCAAGTAGAATTCTCTCATTCTTAATTTTATAAGAGAAGCCACCTTTCTGCGTCGGGACCACCTATTGAGTATGAGTCTTGACTGAGATTGTATCTCCATTTGCAAGAAGACCGTCACTGTCCAGTACTCCAGGATTAACCACTTAAAGGGCTTGGAAATAGTATTCCTCTGTTTAGTGAAACTGGCATCAAGAACCCCGATTTCACTGGGGAATTCATTTTCCCTGTAGCTTTACTGGGCTTTTTAGTGTTGTGGGATCCTTGAGGTGTTACTTTTCTGGCTGGAAACCTGTGGCTGGTATTACATTTGCCTGAATTTTGCTTGGGCCTGCTGGGCTCATTCCACCCACTTGGCCTGGCAGGCTGTGCATGGCTCATGCTACTATCCTGAATCCCATGCCTCCAAGAGAGACTGTGAGTCAGGCATGGAGCTATGAGGGGTGTGTGAGTGTGTGAGTGAGTGTGGGGTTAGGCCGCTGCACAGTCAGACATGCTGGCTGCTGCCACTAGCCAATTTGCATCTCTCCTCTTTGGCCATCAGGATGCAAGAAATATGACCCTTCGGATTTTTTTCCCTAGGACCCACCTTGGTTCATAAGAGTATTGAAGCTTTAAGTAAAACCCAATGGCTAATAGGCTTCCTAGGATTTCTGTGGAACACAGAATAGAAGGTGTCATTGGGGAAAGCTGTACTTTCACAGCAGTGAGTGGTGAAATCTGTGAATTCAGACAGCAGCTTATCCACAGTTAAGAAAAACATGATATTGTATTCATGATGTTTTTCTCTCTGGTGCCACATTCTTAAGCCTTAGGGACTGAAAAATGTCCTCCAGCTCAGTTTCTGTCAAAAATATCCTCTTGGTCTCTGCCAAAAATATTAAAATTTCTCGAAACAATTCTTTTTGAACAGGTCTAGATTCCACAAGAGCGAGTATATCAGGTTCTAACGACATTGTAAAAAATAGTTGCTATAGTTTTATAATATTATATCATATTTCAGCAAAATAATTTACATACAGATGTCTTAGTGTTGATATTTAGTTGTAAATTGAACTATTGTAAATATTCCAAGCATTTTTGTAGTATTTCACAATTTTTCCTTGGCACATATATTCACAGAAGTAGAGTCATTGAGTCCAATATATAAACATTTCAATGGATGTTGATATTGTAAAAGTTTCCCCAAATATAGTACCAGTTTAAATTCCCACTTATGCAAAAAGTGCATGGTTCTCTTTGTCCTCAGTAAATTTGCCTAGGTTCATTAAATATGTTTCATTTCACTAAGGAAA
>PVKP010017298.1:0-46434 GCA_004027715.1 Plecturocebus donacophilus
CTTGTCTTCTCGTTTCATTTCATTAAGTTGGTCTTCGACCTCTAATATCCTTTCTTCAACTTGATCAATTTGACTGTTAAAACTTGTGCATACTTCATGGATTTCTCGTATTGTGTCTTTCAGTTCCATTAATTCGTTTATGTTCTTCTCTAAATTGTCCATTCTCATTAGCATTTCGTCAAACCTTTTTTCAAAGTTATTAGTTTCTTTGCATTGGTTTAGAACATATTCTTTTAGCTCACAGAAGTTTCTTATTATCCACCTTCTGAAGCCTAATTCTGATGATTCTTCACACTCATTTTCCATCAAGCCTTGTTCGTTACTGATGAGGAACTAGCGTCCTCTGTATAAGGAGAGACTTTCTGATTTTGAGTGTTCTCAGTTTTTTTACGGTAGCTTTTTGGCATCTTTATGGTTTTATCCATCTGTTGTCTTTGTAATTACTAACTTTCAAATTACATCTCTGAGTGGATGTCCAGCTTGTTAATTCCCAGCTCTGGAATCTATGTAATTTTCACTGTGGTGACCCGCAATGCTAGCTAAAACAGCAGCGTTGAAATTCATGGTGCTTTTCTGCCCGGGGGTCTCCGGTCTGACTTCCCTCTTCAGTCCGTTTTTCAATTAGCTGGATGGACTGCTCTGCCTTCACAGAGCTCCAAACATCATCCAAAAGGAGACTCAGTCCCATTTATTCCGCACCAAGAGCCACCGGGCCGAGGCACCAGCAAAACAGCTGTGCCTGCCGAAAGGGTCGCGTTGGCGACCCGTGGGGCTCCTCCGCTGGGAGTGCCCTGGTCCGTGGGCAGCAAAAATTTATTGGAAAGTGTGGCATCCACTCACTCTCTGTGCTTTCACTGGGAGCTGCAATCCTGAGCTGCTAGTGATCGGCCATCTTGGATCTCTCTCTAAAGCCCTTTTTTTTTAAAAGCCCTACAGATAATAGTCACTCAATAAATGCTAAGATGATGATAATGGTGGCAGTGATGTTAGTGATGATGATAGTAATGATGGTGATGATGGTGATGGTGATAATAATAATTATGCTAATGATGGTGATGATGTTGGCAGTGATCATGGTGGTGATGATTATTCTAATGGTGATGATGATGGAGATGATGGTGATGGTGCTAATAATGGTCGTGGTGGCGATGTTGGTGATGATGGTGGTGGTGGCGATGTTGGTGATGATGGTGGTGGTGGCAGTGATGATGATGGTATTGGTGATGGTGGTGGTGATGGTGGTGTTAGTGATGATGATGGGGTGGTGGTGGTGATGGTGGTAGCAGTGATGGTAATGTTAACAATGATGGTGATGGTGGGGGTGATGATGGTGGTGATGGTGATGGTGGGGGTGATGGTGATGATGGTGGTGGCAGTGATGGTGATGATGATTGTGGTGGCAGTGATGATGGCAATGATGATGGTGGTGGCAACACTGTTGATAATGTTAACAGTGATGGTGGGGGTGATGACGATGATGGTGGTGGCAGTGATGATGGTGATGATGATAGTGGTGGCAGTGATGATAATGTCAACGATGATGGTGATGGTGGTGGTCATGATTGTTGGGGTGATGGTGGTGGCAGTGGTGATGATGGTAGAGGCAGTGATAATGTTAGCAATGATGGTGGTGGTGATGGTGATGAGGATGATTACTATCATAATTATCTGAACACTACAAGAAATAGGTTGAAGAGAAGTAGTGGCTTAGATATACAGGGCAGGGAAAAAGGATTCAAACTCTGGTCTCACAGGTCTTCTCTATGTCCTTCACTCCTCAACTGGACCAACCTGGAGCTATCTTATCAAGCTTAACAATGTATTAATCAATGAGGCAGTGCCCAACAGCCATTGTTCCCCCTGGGTAGTAGTTAGACACTGAATTTGCTTTATTTTGAAGCTGCTCAACACAAAGCCAGCAATGCATTCTCTAAGATCACTTAGTTCCCATTTGTTTCTGGAATCAAATGAAATAAGTTCAACTTGGGAGTCCCTCATGCTGTCACATACCGATCTAGGAACACACCCATTGGAGACATTTCTGAAGAAAGTGATCTGACAACAGCCCAGGCAAAATCCGAGCTGGTTACATTTGAAATCGTATACCCATCCAAGGAGAAAATTGCACTTAATTATTCACATGGCAATCCAGGCTGGCATATTGGTTCAGAAGCCACACCAGCTGCTGACAGTTCTCTGCCACCCTCCCCTCTCCTCCTCTCCACTCCTCGTCCGTCTGTGCTCCTCTTCCCAGTAACTTCTACAAAAGTGATTTTGTTGCTGGTGTGCAGTGTCTTTGTCAGTGGATATTCTCATGTCTCCATCAGACTGGTCAAGCAAAATCACATAACCACTTGGGAAAAACACCAGTGTGGCGATTCAAAAAAAAAAAATTACTCTGCTATTTTTAAAATATCTAAGATAGTACTTACTTTTTTACAGAATCTCTTCTTTACTATTGCAATCAGCTGTCTATGCTTTGGGTTCTCTGTGCCTGGGGACATATGCCACCAGGACACACCCCATTGCCTTGTCTCCCTGCATGCCCTCTGGCCAGGCATCCCTGGCGCTTTCTTCTCTTGCCTGCAGCACAAGCCCTGATAATGGGTTGGGCAGAGGCAGGAAGCAGGTAGAAGCAGAAGACCAGTCAGCAAGGACTTGGGAGCCCACCATAGCGAGGCTCAGAGTATTCTAATCACCAAACAAATGCTCCAGTCTCAGAGCCAAGGGAGCTTCCCATGTAATACCCTTTATAGAGAAGCTTAAAATCTAATGGAAAAAACACCAAAATGTTAAAATATGTAAAAAGTGGTGAGTGGGTTGCACTTCCTTAAGGCAACAGACTCCAATCTGCCATTGCAGTGGGAAGCGTGAAGTGGGCCAGGCAGAATGTTAAATAGCACATGGCATTTGGGGCAGAGACTTGAAAAGAGAATTACCACAGGGGACCACAAAATGAGCCACTCTCCTAGAATAGAAGGACCATGGTAGAGGAGTGAGGAGAAAAAGCCAAGATCCCTATAGCATCGGGCTAGCCCATGACCTCTTTAAATTATGTCACCTGCACAGAGACAGCATGGCCTTAATACTTCACGGAGTGAGTCAGAGGCAAGGCCCTAGCCTGAGTGGGAGGATACAGGGACAGAACCCTCTGTGATCAGCAGCTTCCAGTCATGAGGGGAAAGATGTCACCCTCATGTGAAAAATGCAGCTCTTATGGTCAGATGAGCACACAAGGCTTGTGCAGATAACAAGGTTGACTGCTGGACATCAGGTCTGGCTTGCAATATATAGAAGTAAAACGTAGGCAAATTATCAAAATTATAAGGCAGAAAATAAGTTCCATGAAAGATGTGCAATTTTAAGGGCCATAGAGGCTGGAAAGATACAGTAAAACCATCTGGCTGAGGGGCAATTGTGGGCCACGAGATTGGTATGGGGCAGCGTGGTCCATGGGCAAGATCAGCGCATTGACTTTCAGTTAGTGTCCTGAGAGTGACAGCGGAGGGTGCCGGGCATGGCTGGTGTCATCCAGCCCCATACTACTCAAATTCAGCCAATAGCACCCGCATCCCCTGTTAAAAATGCGGAGTCTCAGGCCCCACCCCAAACCTGCTGAAACAGAATGTTCATGTCAACACATCCTACAGTGATCTCTACACACAATCAAATTGAGGACTGTGCCACTCTGGCACGGTAATCTCAACCCTGGCTGCACATTAGAATGGCTTGGGTAATTCTACAAAGCAGTAATGCACAGTCTCCACCCCTAAAAGATTTTGATTTAGTTGCTATGGAACAGGACCAGTGTACTGGTACTTTCTAAAAACTTTCCACATCGTTCACATGTTCAGCAAATTTAGAGAACCAGAGCTGACAGAGAGGATAACAAATGAGGAAAAACACTGCTGAGGACTATAGAGGTTGGATTTACATCAAGACCCCCAAGACTGAGCCCAATTTGTCCTGGCCAGTGCTCTGCAGGGATGAAACCTCTCCAGGCCAGCCAGGTGGGGCAGAAGGAAGTAGAGGACCCAGGCTCATCTGAGAAAGGGAGAGAGGGACCTCTGGCCTTTTCCAGGACCTGGACTTTATCAAGGCCTCCTGGACCCTGATCATTGTTAAGTTCCAGTGATTTGCTCTGCAGACCACAGTTTCTGCTAAAGCTTGTCCTATACGAGTGAGGCTAACCAAAATTTCTATGAGCACTGATGCGCCTACATTAACTGCATCTTTGAGTCTGTTCAACACTCTCCCATCTGAGAGAGGGAGGTCAATATGCAGCTGTGAATGGGGCCACCTGGGCCAAAGTAGGGATGAGTAGAAATGTAAGAATTCACTGGACTGCAGTAGTTTTCAAGTTTCAGCCTCCATCAGAAATACCTGGAGGGTCGGTTCTGATACATCACGTTGGACCCCACTCCCAGAATTTCTGATTTGATTTATCTTGGACAGAACTAAGAATTTGCATGGGAATTGGTTTGGACCCAAAAACACATGCCATGGGATGGAGGTTAAGTATCTTATATCTTCTCAGCCTCAGAGTCCTAACTGGTAAAATATTTGGTCTAGATCAGGGTTTGTCAACCTCAGCGCCCCTGATGCTTTGAGCTGATCATTCTATTTTGTGAAGATCTATCTATCCTCCGCATTGTGGGATGTTGAGTAGCATCCCTGACCTCTACCCACTGACATGGTGGCAGCGACCCCCGCTCCCTGCTGTGACAACAAAAGTGTCTCCAGACATTCCCACACGACCCCTGAGAGAGAGAGATTGCAAACTCATCCTCATTTGAGAATATTAGTTCCTACATAGCTTTCTATTTTTTTTTATTTGTCTTTTTAAAGGACAGCAACAACATCTTACTTTGTGGAAAATACACCTCTAAATTATGACAAACATTATAGTTTTCAGAGTAAAACAAATTGCTCTGACAGTGTATATGTTTGATGAGAAACTGTTCTGTGACTTGCTTAGTGTTCCTTCTGGCACAAGAGCGTTTAGGGGAAGGTAGCTAAAAGCATGTGCTCAGCCCCAGATTGCCTGGCTTTTAAACATGAGCTGCTCCACTTACCAACTGTGGGATTTCAGGCAAGTTTCTCTTTTTTTTCTTTTAACTTTTTATTTTGAACCAATTTTAGATTTATAGAAAAGTTGTAAAAATAGCATCGAATTTCTACATATCTCTCCCTCAGCCTCCTCTGAATGCTAACATCTTACATAAACGTAGGACAGTTTCTTAACTGCGTTCTGCCTCAGTTTCTTCATCTGCAAAGTGAGGATCTAAGACTACCTGTCTCAAACAACTATTAAAAGCTTCGAAGGGAATAATTCACAGAAAGTACTCAGAACCGTGCCTGGTACATATTAAGTGCTCGCAACTGTCAGTTATTATTTTTCGTTATTCACTGTGGCTTTAAGGTCTTCCGAAAACAATGCATTTTTGATAGAGAAGCAGATCGCAGTGGGTGAGATGTGCCTGGCAGCCTTAGCAGTCTGTTGCTAAACTACCTGTGTGTGTACCTCCATCTGACTGGGCTTGCATTTAATCCATACATCCCTAGTCTACCTGCTTCTCCACTCCCCCTTGCCTGCCCCCAGGCATCCTGAAAGAACCTCTGACCTTTTCCAGGACCTAGACTTCATCAAGGCCTCCTGGACCCTGATAGTTGTTATGTTAAAGTGATTTGCTCTGTGGACCTCAGTTGCTGCTAAAGCCTGTCTTGTACAAGCCAGCCTAACCAAAATTTCTATGAGCACCAATGCTCCAACATTAACTGCATCTTTGAGTCTGTTCAACACTCTCCCTCAAGAGCCCCTCTACAGAATTTTACACAAAAGCACAGATGCCTCCAATCCAAAAGTGCATCATAAATTCTTGCTGAGCATGAGGTTTCTGGGCTTCAGTGTTTCGAGAGAGAATGCTGAGTCAAAATGAACAGCAGAAAAGGTCCCAGGCTCGTGCCTTAGTCTTCGCCCAAAGGTAGCAGAGCAACTTATAAACGCTAATTAAACTTGCTTTCCCACTCCCTAATAAAGCGAGTGCTGTCTATATTCTGTGGACGGGAAGACCAGGGACAAAGGAGAGAACCAGCCTTTGCCAGTCACGTAACTTGGAGGTTGATGAAGGCCGCGAGAGGCTCCACGGCCGAGCTGGGCTGGGCTGTGAGCCCCACGCAAACCAGCAGAGCTTGATCTGTTTGGCCAGAGTCCTGGCTGCTGAAGCCTGCCTCTGCCAGGATGGCATTGATATTCTGCACGTAGAAAAGAAGTCTCAGTTTCAAACTAATTGCTGTGAGCTCAAACGCATTCAGTCATTAGTGTTTTACTCTGAGAAGGGAGCTGAATCCTAATTGTAGAACTGTCATGGATCCAGGCAAACTGTGTACTCTGGAGACAGCCGTGCCCAGTGGTAGATGGCCCAGCTGCCCTCCCCCACCCCTCCCACCATCTCACACACACACCCCCTGCAGCCCCATCTCCATAGAACTAGACTACCCTTGGGTCTTCTAGCACCCTGGACTTAGCCAACCTGCTGGGGCTCATTCAAAACCTTGCACCAGCCCCAGCTTTTGGATTTTGCCTCCGAGAACCCTGAGAGGCTGGAAATTCCCAAAGACCTTCTGAGGCCAGGCTGGACAAGACTGTGGGCTAGACTGAAAGTGTGTCCCTTTTATCTTTGCTCTGTTGTTGGTCATTTTTGTGTATGTGTTTCCAAGCACCAGGTGTGACAATATATCGTTGAATTTCACTTCTGCCTCTCCTCCCACTGCTAGAGAATCATCTAGAAGATAGATCTGATTGGGTCAAGCTTCAGGATAAATCCTTCTCTGACTCTAGGCTACGTTTAAGAAAAAGTCTGCTCTCTTTAGAAAAACACTAACAGCCCCCTGGGTCTGACCCAGCCTACCTTTGCTTCATCTGTAAAGGGCCACCTGTTCTGGAGGTACAGTCTGAGGTGTGGCTGTGAGGAGTTAAACCAAGACAGGGACCACAGTTTCGATCAGGATGGCACATGGATATCCCTCATGTCAGCTGGTATTTCTAAGCGTTTTCTGTAGGCTATGTACTTCGTCAGCTTTATTTCATTTACTTAGAACAAGCTCAGCAGGTAGCTATGGCATCCTCATCATCTTGCAATACCTGAAAGCACAGGCTCGAGGATCCATTTGCCTGGATTCAAATCCTGATGGCCCAATTAGTAGCTGTGTGATTTTGGGCAAATGTTTCCATCTCACTGTGCTTCTGTGTTATCAGAGATGGGAATGATATAATTCAAGTGCCCCCCTCAAAGCATGATGAAGCTCAAATGAGTTAACACATAAGAAGTGGTCAGAACTGTATCCGACCAGTGGTCAGCCCTAATATATTTCAGCTATTACTACAGAGAGAACCCACATTCAGGGAGTTAAACACCTGTTTGCTACCCACTCTCATTCTCTTAACCACCATGTCATAAATATGGATGTGGGCAGCCAGATTGTGTGTGTGTGTGTGTGTTTTAGGGTGTTTTTGTTTTTGTTTCAGATGGAGTCCTGCTGTATCACCCAGGCTGGAGTGCAGTAGTGCTATCTCGGTTCACTGCAACCTCCACCTCTGTGGTTCAAACAGTTATCCTGCCTCAGCCTCCTGAGCAGCTGGGATTACAAATGCACACCACCATGTCTGGCTAATTTTTGTATTTTTTGTAGAGACAGAATTTCACCATGTTGGCCAGGCTGGTCTTGAACTCTTGACCTCCACTGATCTGCCCACGTCAGCCACCCAAAGTGCTGGGATTATAGGCGTGAGCCGCTGTGCCCTGCAGTGGTCAGATTTCTTTTAAACATGCACCCAGGACCCATCAGTAAAGGGTCTGGGATGTGGTCATCATGCCTGTCTTTCAGTGAAAAGGGTCACAGAACACTCTTCGTGTTGTGTGGGACTATGGGTTCCCAGCTTTAGTTATGATCCCTCCACTGAAATGCAACTGGGGAATTTCTCACTGATTGTTTGGTTCACCAGGTAAAAAGCATCCAAGATGCGATTAGAGATAAAAAGCAGCGGTTCAGCTTTCTTGGGGAGGAGATCAGCTTGAATCCTTCTGTCGGTATCTTCATCACCATGAATCCAGGCTATGCCGGCCGCACAGAGCTGCCGGAGAACCTCAAGGCTCTCTTCAGGTGAGTTTCAGCTCTGCCCCATGGAAAAGCCCCAAAAGAGAAGATTTTTTCATTTTTTACACGTAAAATGTGTGACATGTATTTTACAGAAAATTTGGAATATTTAGAAAAGTAGATTTTTTTTTTTTTTTTTTTTTTTTTTTTTTTTTTTTTTTTTTTTGAGATAGAATCTAGCTCTGTTGCCCAGGCTGGAGTGCAGCGGCGCAATCTCGGCTCACTGCAACCTCTGCCTCCCGGATTCAAGCGATTCTCCTGCCTCAGCCTCCTGAGTAGCTGGGACTACAGGCATATGCCACCACACCTGGCTAATTTTTTGTATTTTTAGTAGAGACAGGGTTGCACCATGTTAACAAGAATAGTCTCGATCTCCTGACCTCGTGATCCGCCTACCTCAGTCTCCCAAATTTCTGGGATTACAGGCATGAGCCACCACGCTTGGCCAGAAAAGTGGATTCTGAACAATCATCTTTAATGTCTTTAATGCAGTAAAATTGCTTTTTGCTTAATTATGTTCTTTACACATATTTTAAATCCATATGTGGTCTACATTTGTGGTCTACATAGTTTTTGTTTTTTTTCATTTCATAGTCTATCATAATCATATCATGAATACTGTCTTCTATTAGATATATTTGATAAATCTCACTTCATAGCTGCATATTTTTCTATCAAGTGCATGGTTTACAATGTAATTAACTAGTCCCCCATGGTTAAATATTAAGACTTTCTAACATTTAAAATAAATGTATGCATAATGCTGTAATGTATACCTTTGTATATAAATCTTTTTTTTCTATCCGTGTGATTATTTTCCTTGGCTAGCTTCCCAGACGTGGAATTACTGTGTTAATGGGTAGAAACATTTTTAAGGCTCTTGATACACATTGCCAAATTGCTTTCTAAAAAGAGTGGCACCAAATTACCCTCCTCATAGTGATGCATGAGAGCCCCTCTTTTCACCCTTGCAACTGGCAGACATTGCCATATTTTAAAATCTTCTTTATTTTGATAAGAAAACACAAATATATTTTCTAGCAGGAGCTAGAGGCTGCATTCTTTTTCCAGAAAAGAGAAGTTGGCCCAACAAAGAGAAAACTGAAGAATGCTTCAAGGCTTCTGATTTTCTGCTTACTGAACTTTTTTTTTTTTTTTTTGAGACAGAGTTTCTTTCTTGTTGCCCAGGCTGGAGTGCAGTGGCGTGATCTCAGCTCACTGCAACCTCCACCTCCCAGGTTCAAGTGATCCTCCTACTCAGCCTTCTGAGTAGCTGGGATTATAGGCATATGCCACCACACCCAGCTAATTTTTTGTATTTTTAGTAGAGACGGGGTTTCTCCATGTTGGTCAGGCTGGTCTCGGACTCCCAACCTCAGGATGCTGGGATTACAGGTGTGAGCCAGTGTGCTCAGCCTGCTTACTGAACTTTTACCTAAGAGAAAGAGACTCTGGGGAACTATGATAGAGCTGTTTTGTCTCATTTTTGGACTGAGAAACACAGTACTGTCTATCCGGGGAGGCAGTCAACACTTTATTGGACTTCCCGAGGTGTAGGAGGTCACTGGGCAGCTGCCTGAGCACTTCACTCTCTCAGTCGTGGCAAATTCTGTGTCACTGGTGTGATGTGGGTTTCTTCTTCTTCAGCCGGGTCCCTATGTTAACCAAGAGCTGTTGTAATGCCAGCAAGCTGTCTAAATGGGTGCTGCGGAATACTGCATTGTTGGCAATTTGTTTCTACAAAGAATTCATTAAATCAGCTTTGTGTTACAAATGATTATAGAAGTAGGTTATCACTCAGATAAGAATTCTTTCTTACCTTTTTTATTTTTGCTGAAATTTTTTGCTGACTAGAATTGTCTTTACCAGTTCAGGCTGCTGTAATAAAAACACCACAGTCTGGGTGGCCTAAACAGCAGACATTTCTCACAGTTCTAGAGACTGAAAGTTCAAGAGCAGGGTGCCGGCATGGTCAGGCTCTGGTGAGGGCGCTCTGCCAGGTTGCGGGCAGTCAATTTCTTGCTGTATCCTAGCTCTGGCCTCTTCTTAAAAGGGCATTAATCCCATTCACGAGTGCTCCACCCTCATGACCTAATGACCTCGCAAAGGCCCCATCTCCAAATAGCATCACATTGCATTCTGGGGGCACACAACATTCAGTCCATAACATATATCCATAGACGGAAATCTAAAAATAAACATTTTTCAAAATAGTAAGTACATACATCTAATTTTGTGTTTAATTCTTTCAAAGACCCTATGAGGTGGATAGTACTAGTTTCTCCAGTATCCAGTGAGAAAACAGATGCATTCAGCAAATTCCTCAGGGTAGTAACCCTAGTTACCAGGGTTAGCTAGTGAACCAGCTAGTAAGTGGCAGAATGCAGAGTTTGAACCCAGAGCCTCTGCTCCTCCCTGCCCCCCAGTCCTGTCATCCAGGGACCATCAGTGTAACCATTTGGCATTTTTCTTTTCAATACGCTATCAGTAGAGTATTTCTTTTTCAAAATTGGGATCAGACTCTATATAGTATCCTAGTTACTTTAGTATCCTACTTTCATTAACTAATGTTTCCTTGTTTCGTTATATAATTTTTCTTTCACACCACTATTTTTCATGACCACATAGTGTTCTGTTGTACAAATGTATATTTACCCTTATGTTCAGGTTGCAAAATAATTTTGAGAATTTAAGTACTTGGTTGCTTCTTTGAATTTGAATACAATGTAAAATATTTCAAGAAAAAAAATGTGCTTGAATGAAATGTTTTTGAAAATGTATCAGTGTAGGGAAAATGCAATTGAAGAAATGTAACAACCTTAGGCTCCTATTACATATCTAACAAATTAATAAAATGTAAGTAATTTTAAAATCAAATGTTTTTAGTGCCAAAGGAAAAAAAAATCACAGCAAAGCCTTCTATAAATCCCTTTCTGTATTACTGTATATGCCATTCTTTGTCAAAGTAGGGTTAATAAGTATTAACTTGGTGCAACTGTAATTGGGGTTTTTGCCATTGAAAGTAAGGGCAAAAACCGCAATCACTTTTGCACCAACTTAACACATACTTTAGACCTCATCATGAGAAATTTACATTTGTGTTCAAACAAGTACAGGATAAGCCCTGGGTGTCTAAGCTTAGAGGAGACACATATTCTGAGGATAAAGAATAGGGGAACTCTCAGTTTCTTGAACGTAATGGCAAAAAAAAACCCCACAATTACTTTTGTACCAACTTAATACATACTTTACACCTCATCGTGAGAAATTTACATTCATATTCAAGTAAGTACAGGATAAGCCCCGGGTGTCTAGGCTTAGAGGAGATGCACATTTTGAAGATGAAGAATAGGGGAACTCTCGGTTTCTCGTAGATACGTAGAGAAACTCAATTCCTTTTTCTAAGCCTCAAGTCTATTCTAAACAACTTGCTTGACTAGTCGTCTAGTCAAGCATCCCTTGTCTAGTCTTCCATCCTTTGTGTAAGACACACTGAATTCAAGTCACAAGACTTGAGTGGCAGCTCCAAGTCTGCACCTGCCTACTAACAGTATCCATCACCTTGGGGAGGAGACTTCATTCCCTTTATCCTTAGTTAACTCATCTCTAAGTTGAAAGTCTTCATGATAACTGCAGCAGCATGTAGAATAAATTGAAAGTCTTAGGTGAAATAATGGCTCAGGTCCTTCCATGAGGTTTTGCACTCACAGCTGCCTCCATATGTGATCTCGGCCAGTATCTATTTTCTTGCAGTCTCCTCTTCCACACTGTACTTGGGAAACTGACTGGGCTTTCTGTCTCCCTGTACTCAGGCCTTGTGCAATGGTGGTTCCAGACTTTGAGTTGATCTGCGAAATCATGCTGGTGGCAGAAGGATTCATCGAAGCCCGGTCATTAGCCAGAAAGTTCATCACTCTTTATCAGTTGTGCAAAGAGCTTCTCTCCAAACAGGTAGGATCTCTAGGGAGGCTGGACAACCAAGCACCATGCAATCGCCCCAGATCTGGAAAGGTTCTGGAACAAATGTGTTAGGAAAACATACTTGAGCTTTCTCATAGAGAGTCACTGTACCCATAAGCATATCGAAAGCTGTGAACACTTTCACAGTAAAGATTCATGTTCAGTTTTTAGCTCTGCATTTTTCAAAATTAACCTCAAAACTCCTTTTTTTAATAGAATACTTAGCAACACCTCACAGAAACCAGTGTCCCATGAGAGACATTACAGTGGCCAAGAAAAAACCCTGCAGTAAATGGTCTGTACCTGAAGGGACATAGATGGGGAGGGGTAGGGAAGCAGGTTAGGTGTTAACCAGCTTTGAGCTTCTTATTGTTGCTTGTAGTTTCTCATTGTTCCCTGTAGCTTCCCCGAAGACAGGAGGAAATTCACAGAAAACTGCACCTTAGCAAAACATGACCAAGTACCTGCAAGGTTTCTGCCTTGAACGGAGAATTTCTTTTCCTCAAGGATTGATGGCCAAGCTTCCCTGTGCTGTCCTCCATGAGCTTTGGGATTATCTTGTTTTGATCACCTTTACTGCCATAGCACAGGCTCTCTCAGTCCTGTGAAGTCAGTCCAAGATGCAGAAAATTATATTTTCCTCATACTTCTTTTCTCATTGAATCCTCTCTCTAGGTTCTTCCCCAACATTGACTTCTAGGCCAGTGACTCCCACTTTAACGGCTTCATCCCAAACCTCTCTTTTGAGCTCTAAACCTGTACATTCAATGGTCTGTACCACAGCTCCCCCGAGTGTTTAAAAAGTTCCTCTAGCTCAGCACGTCTAAAGCTGATCTCTGTTAGCTCTCACCCCAAGCTTCCTTCTCCTGTGTTCCTGGCTTCAGTATTGACCCCTCATTCACTCATTTGCTAACTCTAGGACCCTGGGAATTACCCTGGACCCTTTCCTCTTCCGTGGCCCTAGATGTAATTTTAAATGAACGCTTAATGATTCTATGTTCTGGATATTTCTCAAATAAGTCTCGTTTCCTTCCCCTACTCATTGCTACCACTTGTGTTCCAAACACCCATATCTTTTGCTTAAACTATTGCAACTACCTGTCTACTAGCTTTTCCACCTCTGTTCTAATTCCTTGGATTTGGACTTTAGCCACTTGCTAGAGTGATTATTTAAAAACGCTCCTCACTGGTCCTGGGATAGAGACCAATGTCCTTATCCCTCTTTGCTAAAGACTGCAAGGTGTTCTGTCTCCTCTTACCTCAACAGCAGCAGCTCACAGCTCTCTCCCTCTCATGTGGTGCTCCATCTCCATTGATTTTTTTTTTTTTTTTTTTTGAGAGAGAGGGTCTTACTCTGTCACCCAGGCTGGAGTGCAGTGACGTGATCTCGACTCACTGCAACATCCATCTCCCGGGTTCAAGCCAATTCTCCTGTCTTAGGCTCCCGAATAGCTGGGATTCCAGGCGCGTGCCACCACACAGGCTGATTTCTGTAGTTTTAGTAGTGATAGAGTTTCACCATGTTGTCCAGGCTGGTCTCAAACTCCTGACCTCAGGTGATCCACCCAGCTCGGCCTCCCAAAGTGCTGGGATTACAAGCGTAAGCCACCGCACCCAGCCATTGATCTTTCTGGAGTTCTTTGAAATGGATTGTCTTCTCACCTGGGCCTGTGGACATCCTGTTCTCACTTGCCTGAACTGCAGTGCTTTCTCATCTGTGCCTGTCTGAATTCTACTCCTTCAGGGTCTTCTTTAATGCTGTTTCCTTAGGGATGTCTGATCCATATCCTCAGTACAGCCACTGTGTTCTTTGTCATCATTGCACATTGCATTTTTCCTTAGTAGTATTTACCACAGCTCTAATTAAATAACAATCTGCTACAAATCAAGTGGAGGAGTTGGGGCTTGAACAGAAGTCTTTCTGAGTTTATACTCCATGCTCTGTTCTGCATGCTACAGCTCCTTCCCATGCCATGCTGCCTGAAGCCTGGCATCAGCAGTGTGGTCCACTCTGCCACAGACACTACTTGCAGCACTGTGACCAGGGAGTTCGTCTTTCATAGAACCCACTTTAAGGAGCTATTTTTTAAACCTCTTTTCCCATTGAATGTGAAGACCTCCAACGTGGCACATGTAAACTCAGCTTCCACCATCTCTAAGAGCTAACATGGCTTCCTCCTTGACAGCCCTTCCAATTCTATCTGCTGAGTGTGCAGAGTAGCCAGAGAAGTTTGAGAATGGTTCTGTTTGATCTTTCTACCCCCCATATCACTTGTATGTTCTGTGTCTGCCCTGCTGTCATCACAACTGAAAAAGTAACCAGTGTTAGACCAAGAACTAGAAATCTGGGAACATGATTTTCTAAGTCATTCGTCACTTCCCACGTCTCTGCCCAGGCTTCAGAAGTGACCTAACGCTGATAGGATATCTGTGATTCTGCAGACACTCACCGCAGCACATGTTGTCCTGTCTCTCTGCCACTTTGGTCTAACACTGCCCACAGGATCACTATGACTGGGGCCTGCGAGCCATCAAGTCTGTGCTGGTGGTGGCAGGATCCCTGAAGCGAGGAGACCCTGACCGCCCTGAGGACCAAGTCCTGATGCGCTCCTTGCGGGACTTCAACATCCCCAAGATTGTCACAGATGACATGCCCATATTCATGGGCCTGATTGGGGACCTCTTTCCTGCCCTGGATGTGCCCCGGAGGAGAGACCCCAACTTCGAAGCTCTGGTTAGGAAGGCGATAGTGGATCTGAAGCTCCAGGCTGAGGACAACTTTGTGCTCAAGGTACATGTGGTTTTTCCTCCCAGGATTTCTCTATCTCTTACTTATTTTCCTGGACAATGAGTTATCCTTCATCCATAATCCAAAGGATTGTTTCAGATGTACAAATATGTATCTAGTTAGTAATAATTCATTTCAATAGCCCTTCACTGAAGACCCACAATGTGGAATGCATGGCAGGGAATATAGGGGAAAGTTGGAGGATCTTTGCTTTATAGCCCCCTTCCATTCTGTTTGGGGTACCTCAGCCCAAATGCCAACTATCTGCTCACTCATCCACAAATGGAAGGACAAAGACAGAGGCCAAGGTCTGGCCACATCTACAGAGACTCCACTCAATCCTACTACCCTGGATAGAGACTAGCAGAGGAGAACACCCCTCTCCATCTCCTAGAAAACACAGTGCCCCTCTTTATTTAACCTTGAGGCTTACCAGATACTGGAGAAACCCAACAACATGTGAGACAAAGACAGGTGAACAGACAGAGAGACAGACAGACACAGATGACACACAGACACACCAAAAACAACCAGTGAAAATAACAAAGAGAACATTTTTAAACTTCTAATTAACATCTTTGAAGGAAATAATGAAAATGATACCCATCAAACAAGAATTAGATGCCATTGTAAAAACAAAAAGCACCTAAAATGCAATTTAAAAAAAGAGGTCTTTATAATTCTCTGATAGTGCTTTTTGTAACGTTTATCACAGCTCTATTTAAATAACATTCTACTACAAATCAAATGGAGGGGTGGGGGCTTGAAATGAAGTCTAAGTTCAGACTCCATGCTCTGTTCTGCACACTACACCTCCTCCCTGCACCATGCTGGTTATGAAACCATGAGATCTCATGAGAACTCACTCACTATCACAAGAACAGCATAGGGGAAACCACCCCCATGATCCAATCACCTCCCTCGACACATGGGGATTACAATTCGAGATTTGGGTGGAGACACAAAGATATCTAAACCATATCAACAAGTGATCCAGGAAAGGAATGAAATTCAAGAGGAACTCATAATCTCTTATCAGCTAAATTGGATACTAGAGAACATTAAAACCATTCCTTTGACGTTCTTAAGGGAAATGATTTCAAGACTAGAATTCTATACAACCAAATTATCATTCATGCTATTCACAGATTTATAAATGTTACTTCTTAATGCACCCTTTTTGAGTAAGTTGCTTAAGGACATACTACAGCAAAACAAGAATGAAAAATAAGAAAAATATTGTGATATTCAAAAAATTCAAGAATCGAGAAAAAAAAATCCTGAAATGACAGCTGTTAGCAGGCTTAGAAAGCAATCAATTCAAATTAGAGCAGGAAGTCAGTAGTCTCTGAGAAAAGAGAACTTTAAGAAAAGTGAACTTACTCAATGCAAGAATACAGTAATAAGCTGAAAGCTCTTATGTGTTTTATCAAACTTCTAGGTTATGGGGACTGTGATGGTTCATTTTACATGTAAATTTATCTGGGCCACAGAGTGCCCAGATGTTTGGTCAAACATCATTTTGGGTTTGTCTGTAAGGGTTGTGTAAAGTTCCAGTTAAACAAGATGAATAAGTTCTGGAGATCCACTGTACAGCACAATGACTATAATTAAAAAGATTATTGCATACTTGAAAATTGTGATAAGAGTAGACCTTAAATGTTCTTAGCACAAGGAAGTGATACATATGTAAGGTGATACATATGTTAACTACTTTGGTTTAATCATGTCACAATGTATACATATATCAAAACATATTATACACCATAAATATATACAATTGTTATTTGTCAATTATACCTTAATAAAGCTCAAGGAAGAAGAGAAATACAATGTTTATACATTCTACAACATGACTGAAAACATCATTCTAAGTCAAAAAAGAACCAGTAACAAAATACCACATATTATATGATTCTATTTATATAAAATGTACAGAATAGACAAGTCTTTAGAGGCAGAAAGTAGTAGACCAGGGGGTGCATAGGACAGAGCTAAGGTGGGAGTGGGGATTGACTGCTAATGAGTATGGAGTTTTCTGTTAGGGGTGATAAAAAAATGTTCTAAAATTGAATAGTACTGATAGTTCTACAACTATGTGAAGATACTAAAAATCATTCAATTGTACACTTTAAAGGGTGAATTTTATGGTACATGAAGTATGACTCATTAAAGTTGTTGAAGTAAAAAAAGAAAAGATAATGGATCTAGAAAGCAATTTTAAATCTTTCCAGTATGGAGTATGGCATCTCTGTTAAATCCCTTGTTTATGCAAACAAACAAACAAAAGTCTAGGAATGTAATACAATCTCCAATCAGGATCCAGAGCACCATCTCCCTCTTCCTCTCCCTCTTCCTCCTCTTTCCTCCCTTTCCTCTTTCTTTTTTCTTGCTTTCTTGTTTTCTTGCTCCTTCCTTCCTTCCTTCCTTCCTTCTTCCTTCCTTCCTTCCTTCCTAATGCAATGGCCTCAGGTCAATTTGATGCTTAAAACCTCCAAGTGCACCAAAAGAAAGCCTCCATAGCCAAGACAAGCAAAAAAAAAAAAACAAAGCTAGAGGCATCATGCTACCTGACTTCAAACTATACTACAAAGCTACAGTAATCAAAACAGCATGGTACTGGTACCAAAACAGAGATACAGACAAATGGAATGGAACAGAGTCCTCAGAAGTAACACCATGCATCTACAACCATCTGATCTTTGACAAACCTGAGGATTTCCTGTTTAATAAATGATATTGGGAAAACTGGCTAGCCATAAGCAGAAAGCTGAAACTGGGTCCTTTCCTTACACCTTATACAAAAATTAACTCCAGATGGATTAAAGATTTAAACATAAGACCTAACACTGTAAAAACGCTCTAAAACCTAAGCAATGCCATTCAAGACATAGGCATAGGCAAGGACTTTATGACTAAAATACCAAAAGCAATGGCAACAAAAACTGAAATAGACAAATGGGATCTAATTAAACTTAAGAGCTTTCTAATTAAACTTAAGAGCTTCAACCTTCAGCCTGGAATGCTGTCAGCCCCTGAGGCTCTCAGCTCAGTAGGCTGTTGGCCCCCTGTATAGACCCACTTTTCTGTTCTCTCTGGGTGTCTGCCTCTCATTCCTTCAGTGCTACCTGAGTGGGGGTCTCTACAGCTGAGCTGGCTCATGGTATTGAAGGATAAAACTGGAATACACACCCTTTCAGATGAGGAGACCTGTTAGAAAGCTTCTTTTGCTATTAATTAAACTTAATAGCAAAAGAAACTAACATTAGAGCGAACTGGCAACCAACAAAATGGGGAAAAAAAATTGCAATCTATCCATCTGACAAAGCACTAATATCCAGAATCTACAAAGAACTTAAACAAATTTACAAGAAAAAAACAACCCCATCAAAAAGTGGGCAAAAGATATGAACAGACACTTCTCAAAACAAGACGTGTATGCAGCCAACAAGCTCATGAAGAAAAGCTCATCATCACTGGTCATTAGAGAAATGCAAATCAAAACCACATTGAGATATCATCTCAGGCCAGTTAGAATGGCGATCATCTACAAGACACAAAGTAATACCTCAGTAAATTACCTGCCACAACGGAAACTGATCGTCTTGCCCCCAAACAGCCATTTAATCTACTACCTTCACACTGAGCTTAGCGCTGCTGCTCTCCTCCTAATTCCCTGGTTGTAGAATTCTAGAATTCTAACACCTGTTTCATTTGAATTACAAAAAATATAGGAGTCCATATTTATCATATTTTATAGTATATAATAAATAAAAAGTATGAGAAAAAACTTATTCTCTCACTGCTCTGCCAACGTTCCAGCGCATTTTCTTTCATTTTCTCTTTGGTTCACTTTTCCTCTGCTAAGGATCTCAATAGTGCAAAATCTGAAGAACTCTGACCTACGGTAAAGTTCAAATTTTTGGCTCATGATATACAAGACTTTTCATATCAGGCCCATCCAGCCTTTCCAGACATCCTTCACATTTTCAACAAGTATTTGTTCAGCACTTGGCACATGTCAATTTCTCTGCGAGACCTTGGAAGGAAAGAGAAGAAAGCTCAGTTCTGCCTCCTTCAAGGAGCAGATAATAGAATATGGATACAAAAAAGTAACCGCTACAGTATGTTACATACTACAACATCTATGCTAGGTATGGGTCAGACTGAAGGCTTCCTGAGGAATATGCAGAGGTTTAGACAGAAGACAGCAGGAGAAAATCACTTCTCCTTTCTTCTCACACCCTCCCTTCCTCTCTCTCTTTCTTTCTTTTCCTTTCTTTCTTTTTTGAGACAGAGTCTTGCTCCTGTCACCCGGGCTGGAGTGCAATAGCGTGATCTCAGCTTACTGCAGTCTCTGCCTCCCAGGTTCAAGCAATTCTCCTGCCTAAGCGGAATATGCAGAAGTTTAGACAGAAGATAGCAGGAGAAAATCACTTCTTCCCTCTCTCCCTTCCTCTCTCTCTTTCTTTCTTTTCCTTTCTTTCTTTTTTGAGACAGAGTCTTGCTCCTGTCACCCGGGCTGGAGTGCAATAGCGCGATCTCAGCTCACTGCAATCTCTGCCTCCCAGGTTCAAGCAGTTCTCCTGCCTAAGGCTCCAGAGTAGCTGGGATTACACAGGTCTAGGTGTGCACCATCACACTCAGCTAATTTTTTGTATTTTTAGTAGAGATGGGGTTTCACCATGTTGGCCAGACTGGTCTCAAACTCCTGACCTCAGGTGATCCAAGTGCCTCGGCCTCCCAAAGTGCTGGGATTACAGACATGAGCTGCCACACCCAGCTGAAAGTCACTTCTGAACAGAAGGAACAGATACAGGAAAGAGCACCAATTAAGAGCTCCAAGTAGTTCTCTGGCTGGACTCTGTGTGTTGCAGGATAAGAAATAAAGTGGAGTCTGATGTTGGCCAGATTGCAAAAGGACCTTAGGAATCAATCTAAGGATTTGTATTTCATCAACAAAGCCATGGAGAACAGTGAGTGGGACAGAATGAAGGCAGTGGCTGGTCAGATTCTTATTCCAGTAAGTGTGCTCCTGCAACCATGTGGAAAGCTGCACCTAGAGGCAAGCCAGTGCAAGATTGATGAGACCTTCCGTGCCACCATTGTCCCCACAGGACTCCTGACTCCAGCCTCACCAAACTACCTGGCCAACCAACCCCATCATACTCTGTCACACTGCAAGCCTTTGTCTGTACTGCTGCCTCTGCCTGGAATTTCCTTCCTGCTTATCTTCTGGGTGAACTCCTACTCATCCCTGGAGCCCTTGTTCAAATGTCCCCTCCTTTATGAAGCCTTTCTTGTTTCCTTTATGTGTACAAAATCAATTGTTCCCTTCTCTCTCTGTTTCCACAGCACCTTATAAATATCTCTAAGATAGTACTTACCATCTTACCTTAGAATAATTTGTAATCACGACTTTCTTCTCCACCACACTATAAGATCATGGAGGGCAAAAGTATCGCATCTGAATCCTCCTCACCCGGCACACTCTGTAGCACTTGGTTGGTAACTAATAATTATATAACTGAATGATGAATATGTGAACCGATGAATCACATTGCCCATATATTTCAGACCTCCTCACATTCTCAGAGTGGATACTTCTTCCGGTATTGACTTTAGGTCTCACTTCAGATACCAGCTGGGCTCACGGGAGAGTCACAGGCTGGTCCCACTGGCTGAATTTCCTGCCTCCCCAGGTGGTCCAGCTGGAGGAGCTCCTGGCCGTGCGGCATTCTGTATTTGTGGTGGGTGGTGCTGGTACCGGCAAGTCACAGGTTCTGAAGTCCTTGCACAAGACCTATCAGATCATGAAACGGCGCCCCGTCTGGACTGACCTCAATCCCAAAGCAGTCACAAATGATGAGCTCTTTGGCATCATCAATCCAGCCACGCGAGAATGGAAGGATGGTAAGAGTGGGATTCTCCCTGGAGAAAGTCTTTGCTATCCTCAGAGTCCCTGTGGTGCACTTGCATGCAGTTGGGTGAATTGCAGAAGAGAACATTGGACTGATCTGTTTGGGACTGCAGAAGGAGATGAAAGGCCAGTAGAAAGGGAGAAAACAATTGTGGCTTGGAGAGGAACTTCAGTTTTTCAGATGTTCTTTCTCTTTGGGGACTTCTTCCTTTTAGAGAGTGCCTTTAAAAAGGATAAAGCAGTGCAGGCATTCAGCTGTACTTCACTGATTCTGGAGCATGAGCCATGGTGCAGTGTTCACATTGCCAGCCGGGTGCAGTGGCTCATCCCTGTAAACCCAGCAGTTAGGGAGGATGAGATGAGCAGATCACAAGGTCAGGAGATTGAGACCATCCTGACCAACATGGTGAAACCCTGTCCCTACTAAAAATACAAAAATTAGCTGGGCATGGTGGCATGAGCCTGTAGTCCCAGCTACTTGGGAGGCTGAGGCAGGAGAATCACTTGAACCCAGGAGGTGGAGATTACAGTGAGCTGAGATCGTGTCACTGCACTCCAGCCTGGCAACAGAGTGAGACTCCATCTCAAAAACAAACAAAACAAAAAACACTGCCTGGCAGTAGACTAAAAGCATGTGTTGGGTAGGGAAGCCCATGGCTCATTACCAAACAAGTGGTGCAGTCTGGCTTCCTACAAAGGACATCACTCCCCTATTCATTGTTGACCCAGCCGTGATGGAGAAGCTGCATGCTACAGAACCTTGTGGCCACACCAGGCCCCTGATGATTTTCCATTCAATCCCAGGAGGGCCCCTAGGACCATACCCCCTTCTACAGTGATTCAGAGGACCCCAATCCTGTGTTTGCTGGGTGCTGACCTCAGCCTTACCTTCAAAGAACTAAACATCACCAGTAGACATTGTAAAGGGTCTTTTGGCACTAGAAGAGAGCAGAAAACAAAGTTGAGGGGAAAAAAGAGAGGTCCCTCTGCTGATAAGGACCTCTTTCTAAAACCTATGTGCCTTCTGAAATGAGGAAATCTCAGCTCCCTTCTGATGTTTCAGTGACCACATGGAGTCAAACTCTCTGGATTTCTCTAATTTAGGAACTTTCATCTGAGGTGTAGAACACAGGGATTTAACAACCAGAGTTTAATTTTTATTTTGCTGTTAGTGACAGTACCTTTTCTTATTATTAATCTTAGTAATTTGCTCTTTTGTTATTTTATTTCCTGTTTTTTTATCAGTTTGTAAGTTTTTATTTATCAAAGATATTAACCCTTTATCTGTCACATGCATTACTAATTTTTTTCCAACCTATTCTTTGTGTATGTATACTTTATTTTGCCATGCTCTTTTTAACAAAGGAAATTATGTCTGTCTAGTCTTTTTAGCATCTGGAACTTCTATTCGTTTCTAACTCTTCAGCTGCTGATATAGTATCATAAATTTTGTCAAAAAAGATTCTTTTACATTAACATTTTTTTATCCATCTGGAATTTATATTAGGGCTTATTATGAGGTAGGGTATAAAATCAACTTTATTTTCTTCCAGATGGATAATTGATTATAACCACACCAGTTATTAAGTAAACCATCCTTTTCCTCTGAATTTAAATACCAGCTTGTCATTTATTAAATTCCATATGTATATTGAGATCTGATTCTGGGCTTTCTATTCTGTTTGACTCACCTCTTTATTTAATCCTATACTAATATCATTTTATTTCAGTTACAATCATTTTATAACATATTTTGATATCCAGGTAAGTCCCTCCTCAGTAATCTTTTGTAATTTTATTGTCTTGTCTCAAGCACTTCTTTTTTCATATTAAATATATGCTCAATAATGTAATCTAAAAATTTTAACAATTCTAGTTAAAATTTTATTAGATTTATACATTAAATTTGGGGAAATTGACAAGATATAATAATCACAAGTCTGTATTCACTAACCAAGATAACTTCAAAGTAAATGGAATGTAGCCCTTAAAAATGTTTAGGGGCCAGGTGCAGTGACTCATTCCTGTAATCCCAGGGCTTTGGGAGGCCAACATGGGAAGATCATTTGAAGCCAGGAGTTTGAGACCAGCCTAGGCAACATAGTGAGACTGCCATATCTTAAAAAAAAAAAAAAAAAAAATTAGGAGGACTTTAAAAGAGTACAAATATAACAGGTTATTTTAATGTTATTTGTTTTTTATTTTCAAAATTAATTCCAGTAAGCAGAAAAATAAGCACATAAAGGAATTGGCAATTATATCACTAAACTCAATATAATACAAAGTTACAGAACTTTTCATCCCATAAATAGAAAGTAATTCTTTCCTGGTTGGTTCATGTAACATTTCCAAAAATTAAAAATGTAATTGGCTACAAAGAAAGCTATAATGAATTCAACAGTATCAATTTACAGGTCACAGTCTCTGATAGCAATGGAATACAATTAGAAACAAATAGCAAGAAAGTCACCAAAAATGATTTTACTACTTGCAAATCAAGAAATGCTCTTAATTCCTATATCAAAAAGAAAATTTAATTGCAACCTGTCTAGGACACAATAAAAAAATACTTCATACAAGAAAACCTATAGGATTCATCTAAAACCTATAAGGAAAAACTTTTTAAACTCACTTTATTATAAAAGGTAGGCTAGAAGTAAAGGAAGTTAATATTTATCATAAGAAATTATTCAAACTAAACACAAAGAAAATGAAGGAAAATGAATTGATAAATGCTGAAATTAGTCACTAGGAGGAACACAAGAAGATATAAAAGATAAATAAATGTAAATATTGGTTCTGTAAAGAACAATAGGATACATCTACTGTAAGAGTAATTAATGGGAAAAAAATAAATATACATATAGTTTGAAATTAACAGACAAGACTAAAATAACAGAAGATATTTAATTAATGACACATACTTGAAAAACTAAAAGAGATAGATGAACCCCTAGCAAAATATAAATTAATACCATTTCCTCATTAAGAAGTAGAAAACTTGAGTAAACTAGTAAAAAGGAAAATTTAAAGAAAGTAGAACAAAAAACATAATTTCAAAATTATGAAAAGATAACTCTCAAATTATTTTACAGAGCAAGAATAATATTGATATCAAGTTTTATGTGGAGCCAAAAACAAACCAGTGTTACTCATTAATAATAGATACAAAAATCCTAAATAAAGTATCAGTAAGTAGAATCAAACAGTATGTCAAAAATAATACACTTTCACCATGTAAAGTCTATTCCAGGAATGTCAGGATGGAGCAATTATTTTTCACAGTATTAACATAAAACATTGACAAATTAAAGAGGGAAATCATTTGATCAGTAAATAGATACTTAAAATGTAATTCATTCCTAATGGAAAGTTCTAAGTAAAGTAGGAATAAAAGGAAACTCCTAAAATATAATAAATGCTCTGTACCTTAAGCCGAAATGAAAACAAAGTCATTCTGAATAATAATAATGTAAATTTCTATGAAAAATAAAGAACAAGTCAGGGATGCCTGTTGTCGACATTATTGCTTATTGGAGTTCTAGAAAATGCAATAGGATAAGAAAATGAAATAGATGGTATAAATTGGAGGAAATAAAAAAATAAATTAGAGGAAAGGAAATTATTGTTCATTTTATTATGCAATTTTGTACCTAGAATATTTATGAGACATTACTGAAGAATTACTAGAATTAATAAGAAAATTCATTAAAGGCAATTTAACATAAATGCACAAAATAAGGTAACTTTTCTCAATAATGACAAGAGTCAACTAAAAATAGAAGTACAGGGGGAGAAAATTCCTTTCACAGTAGCAGTAAAAGCCATAAGATATTCAGGAACACATTTAACCAAAGACATATATTTAAAAACTATAAAAATGTATTAAAACCATATATGAATAAATGAACAGACATGCCATACTATTAACTGGGGAAGTTGTAATATGATAAAAGTCAATTCTGCCCAAATTAATATATAAATTTTGGGTAACGACAATTAGTATCATATACGTCTCCTTCCAAAGCCTGTGTTTGGCAAGATTCTCCAGGACTGCAATTACAAAGCATGAAAACTCTACCTTAAAAAGTTTAATGTAATTTCATCAAGTTACAGTTACTTGCTGAAATGATTCACTTTGTCACTTAAAAAGCTAGTACTATCAGGCATTGTTCTTGTTCTTATTGATGTTATGAAAAGACTGAAGCACAGGGAGAATGCACCTTGGGCACTGCTAGGTCTTTGCAAAACAAGTTACAAAAACCAGGTGTGATCTGCCTTTGCATGTTCTATGTACGCCTCCTTCTGTGTGTTGTAGCTAGAGGTAGAATGCTATGTTTAAGTGAAAGAAGATTAATGATGAAATGGAAAATAAAATATCAGTGGTTCCTTTTAGGATTGTTCTCTTCCATCATGCGGGAGCTTGCCAACATCACCCATGATGGGCCCAAGTGGATTTTACTGGATGGCGACATAGATCCAATGTGGATTGAGTCCCTGAATACTGTCATGGATGACAACAAGGTGTGAAGTTGATCTCATTCTTTTTATAGCTGCATAGTATTCCATGATGTGTATGCACCATTTTGCCAAAGATAATGGACTCCTATTCCATGCACATTGCTGCAAAAGATGCGATTTCATCCTATTTTATGTCTAAGTAGTATTCCATGCGATATACATAGATATATATATGCATCATCTTTTTTTTTTTTTTGAGTCATAGTCTCACTCTGTCACCCAGGCTGAAGTCCACCTCCATTCATGTTCCCACAAAAAAGATGATCTCATTCTTTTTATGACTGCATAGTATTCTGTGGTATATGTACCATATTTTCTTTATCCAATCTGTCATTGATGGGCATGTAGGTTGGTTCCATGTCTTTGCCATTGTGAAGAGTGTTGCAGTAAACATTTGTGAGCATGTGTCTTTATAGCAGAATAATTTATATTCCTCTGGATATATGACCAGTAATGAAATAGTTGAGTCAAACAGTAGTTCTGTTTTTAGCTCTTTGAGGAGTTAGCATACCACTTTCTACAACAGTTAAACTAATTTACACTCCCACCAGCAGTGTATAAGTGTTCCCTTTTCTCACAACCTCACCAGCATCTGTTCTTTTTTGACTTTTTAATAATAGCAATTCTGACTGGTGTGAGATGGTATCTCACTGTGGTTTTGATTTGCATTACTCTAATAATCAGTGATGTTGAGCTTTTTTTATATGCTTTTTGGCCACATGTATATCTTCTTTAGAAAAGTATCTGTTCATGTTTTTTGCCCACTTTTTAATGGTGGTGTTTGTTTTTTCCTCATTAATTTAAGTTGATTATAGATGCTGGATATTAGTCCTTTGTCAGATGCATAGTTTGCAGATATTTTCTCCCATTCTTTAGGTTGTCTGTTCACTCTGTTGATAGTTTCCTTTGCTGTGCAGAAGCTCTTTAGTTGAATTAGATCCCATTTGTCAATTTACTTTTGTTGCCATGGCTTTTGGCATCTTTGTCATTTGTCATCAAATCTTTGTTCATTCTTATAGCCAAGATGGTATTTCCTAGGTTGTCTTCCAGGGCTTTTACAGTTTTGGGTTTTACATTTAAGTCTGTAACCCACCTGAGTCAATTTTTGTATATTATGTGAAAAGGGGGACCAGTTTCAGTCTTCTGCCTATGGCTAGCCAGTTATAGCAACACCATGTATTAAATACAGAGTCCTTTCCCTATTGCTGTTTTTGTCAGCTGTGTTGAAGATCAGATGGTCATAGGTGTGTGGTCTTATTTCTGGGCTCTCTTATTCTATTCCATTGGTCTATGTGTCTGTTTTTATACCAGTACCATGCTGTTTTGGTTACTGTAGCCCTATAGTATAATTTGAAGTCAGGTAACATGATGCCTCCAGCTTTGTTCTTTTTGCTTAGGATTGCCTTAGCTATCTCCACTCCTTTTTGGTTCCATCTGAATTTTAAAATTGTTTTTTCTAGTTCTGTGAAGAACGTCATTGTTAGTTTGATACAAATAGCATTGAATCTATAAATTGCTTTTGGCAGTATGATCATTTTAATGATTTTGATTCTTTCTATCCATGAACATGGGATATTTTTCCCTTTGTGTAAACTCTTGATTTCTTTAAGCAGGGTTTTGTAATTCTTTTTGTAGGGATCTTTCATGAGGAAGTACTTTAAAAGGAACAGTATTAATATGAAATGTAAGTTCTTTTCCTTTAAAAGTTTCATTGTTCCAATATGGTCTAGTTCATTCAAATCATTAACATCAATTTAAACTGTTTAAATATCTTTTTTTTTTCTGATTCAACACACATAAACAGGCACATACACACACAGAGGGGTGGTGGTGGAGACTGCATTGTAAGAGAGAGGATTATTGTAGAAAATTTAGAAAATACAAATCACAAAGAAGGAATGTACTAGTTTGTTTTCATGCTGCTGATAAAGACATACCTGAAACTGGGTAGTTTATAAAGAAAAAGAGGTTTAATGTACTCACAGAGTTACGTAACTGGGGAGGCCTCACAACCGTGGCAGAAGGCGAAAAGTACATCTTACATGGGAGCAGACAAGAGAGAATGAGAGCCAAGTGAAAGGGGTTTCCCCTTATAAAACCATCAGATCTCATGAGACTCACTCACAACCAGGAGAACAGAATGGGGGAAACTACCCCCATGATCCAATTATCTCCCACCAGCTGCCTCCCACAACAGGTGGGAGAATTCAAGATGAAATTTGGATGGGGACACAGCCAAACCATATAAAAGAAATAATTATCCATAATCCTGACCAATAATGGTCAGCCAAATTCCCACAGGCTGGCAAGGCACCTACCTCCTTCCTCACTGGCATACCCTTCCCTATTGTCTCCAGGTACTGACATTGGCCAGCAATGAGAGGATTCCTCTGAACCCCACTATGAAGCTTCTCTTTGAGATCAGCCACCTACGCACAGCCACTCCAGCAACTGTCTCCAGAGCAGGTATGGCCCAAGAAAGGAAGAACCACAAAGCTCCATTTAGGGAGGTGCCTCTCACTTCACAAATAGTTTTGCTGGCTCAGAAGGACCTCCACATGGGAGTCAGAAACCTGATCATCCAAAATTCTGGCCTAGTTCTCAGCCTTAACCCACATCCACAAGGGTAAGCAAGCAAGCACTCCAAGGCCAGGGCTGTGCAGTTTTGTGAATTTGGAAATATGGTAATAAGAAGGGAGATAGATTTTGAGCTGCACAACTACCCTCTGCACCGAAATGTTCAGCTTAGGCTACTTTTAGGCCAGTTCTAGCCTCCACGTCAATGGAGAGGACCAACTATCACTGTTTCTCACTATCTCTTGGTGCACAATTGCAACTCATATATCTTAACTTTCCTCTGTCTTCACTGAACATATTTATTAACAGAGACTCTAAGGTTTTTTAAAAATTGTTTGGCAAAACCAAATGTAAAGAAGCAGGGAGTAGAATGTCAGTTGCCAAAGGGTGAGGGTTAAAGGGAAGGGGCAGATGTTGGTCAATGGGTACAAAATTTCAGTTCTAGGCCAGGCACAGTGGCTCACACCTGTAATCCGAGCACTTTGGGAGGCTGAGGCAGGTGGATCACCTGAGGTCAGGAGTTCAAGACCAGCCAGACCAACATGGAGAAACCACATCTCTACTAAAAATACAAAATTAGCTGGGTGTAGTGGCATATGCCTGTAATCCCAGCTATTCTGGAGGCTTAGGCAGGAGAATCGCTTGAACCCAGAAAGTGGAGGTTGTGGTGAGCTGAGATCACGCCATTGTACTCCAGCCTGGTCAATAAGAGCAAAACTCTTGTCTCAAAAAAAAAAAAATTTTGGTTCTACAGGATGAGTAAATTCTAGAGATCTGCTGTACAACACAATGCCTATAGTTAACAATACTGTAGTGTGCACTTAAAAAATTTGTTGGGCCGGGCTCAGTGGCTCGCACCTGTCATCTCAGCATTTTAGGAGGCTGGGGTGAACACAGAGCTTGAGCCCAGGAGATTGAGACAAGCCTAGGCAACATATCAAAACCCCATCACTACCAAAAAAAAAAAAAAAGTACAAAAAATTGTTAAGAGGATGGATCTTATATTAAGTGTTCTTACTACACACACACTTTTGGAGGTGATGGATGTTTATTAACTTGATTGCAGTAATAGTTTCACTGGTGTATGCATATGTCCAAATTCACCAGAGAGTATACATTACATATGTACAGCTTTTTATATATCAATTATCCTTCAATATGGCTGTTAAAAATAGTATTAATAGCAAAATAAAAAGAAATAAATACTAAAAATAAAATCGATAATTTAAAAAGAGATCTTGTTTGGCCTCTACCGTAATATCAGTTTCCCTTTCAAGAACCTCTGCTAAGATTGGTGGACACAGGCCAGGAGAGTTGTCTCTCTCATCCTAGGGGTACTATAACAAGAGTAACGAACGTCCGCAAACTTGGGACTTTTAAAGCAACAGAAATGTATTTCCTCACATTTCTGGAAGTCAGACATCTGAAATCAAGGTCAGCAGGGCTGCACTTCCTTCAAAAGCTCTAGGGGAGAATCTTTTCTTGCATCTCCCAGCTTAGGGGTTCCTTGGCTTCTCTGGCTTCTTCCCATGGCCTTCTATTCTGTGTGTGTCTCCCCTCTGCCGCTTATCAGGATGTTTATAAATGTTCCACCCGGATAACCCAGACTCAGCTCAACATCTTTAACTTAATTACATCTGCAAAGAACCTTTTTCTAAATAAGATTACACTGGCAAGTTCCGGGGATCAGGACGTGGCTTTGACTTTTAGGGGACCACCAATCAACCCACTGTATATCCCCACTTTCCCATGACAAGTATTGCTAATTTGTCACAGCCTTCCTTCCTCCTGAGCCTGGACTTGGCCTCAGGATCCTTCTCAAAGCTGCTTTCCATCCATCTATCACCAGTCCACTGGAGTTGGTCCTCAATAGCAAACCCATTTATCCTCTCACATCTTGGCCAAATCTCTGTTTCTTTTCAGTCTAGTCTTCCATACATTTTCCAAACAGAGAAAATAACTCCCTGGGGTGAAAAATATACTGATGTGTATGGAATATTCACTAAACAATATTCCCTGTGCTCACAGGGATCTTGTACATCAACCCGGCAGACTTGGGATGGAACCCTCCGGTGAGCAGCTGGATTGACAAGAGGGAAATCCAGACAGAGAGAGCCAATTTAACCATTCTGTTTGAGAAGTATCTTCCAACCTGCTTAGACACACTCAGGACCAGGTAGGCCAAGAAATAAGGAAGATAGAGAGTTAAAGCAGCAACTCAAAGTGCATTGGTTCACACCTGGTGTCCCACTGATGTTCTGTCCTGGCCCCAAAGTCAGATGTTCCCAAAGCAATCCCCTCCAGGCACGGCAGATGACAGAGGGGAACACACATTAGGATGGCGATGGGTTGCCTGCTGTCAGCTCAGGCAGGAAATGAGGTGAGTGAAGAGGAGGAAGGTTGAAAGTCCCTTTCGTGAGTGCCACATGGCTGTATCTGAAGGAGGCTGTGGGTTGTAGTATCAGATTAAAATCCAGAGACTCAGATCCTTCTGTGTACAGGGCAAGCAGCTCTGCATTTGTAATAAATAATCCACAGGCCAGATCAACAGACCTAGAGGTGAAGATGAAACTTGTTGGTGACCTGTGGGGCCCACTCCCTGCCCCTGGCTGTGTGTCTTCACAGCCCAGATAAGGTGGGATTAGATATAATGCACCATCTGACAGTCCTGCCCTGCTGGATATTGTGAGTTTACTTTTCCTTTTATAGGTTTGTAAAAGTAAGAGCAAGAAGCCCTGACCACTTACCACTAACAAGAGATTAATCACTCTTTACCAAGAGGACACTTATTACAGCAAGAATACTATCTATGTCAGCACAGGGAGCTGCCCATGTTTGGAACCTGCCCATGTAAAGCTTTGGCTTTACATCATTCTGGGTTTTCTGTTTTACATTATATACACACACACACACACACACACACACACACATACATACATGTATATATACATGTATGTGTATATATGCACACATACATACATGTATATATACATGTATGTGTATATATGCACGTATATATACATGTATGTGTGCATATATGTGTGTGTGTATATATATATAATGTAAAACAAAAAAACCAGAATATATGCACACATACATGCATACATGTATGTATGTATGTGTGCATATATATACGTATACATGTATGTGTGTATGCGCATGTATGTCTATATGATAAACACGTGTATATCATATACACATGTATATGTATGTGTATATACACGTGTATGTGCATGTATATGTGTATATATGTGTGCATGTGTGTGTACACGTATATGTATATGGTATACGTGTGTATGTGCATATACACATGTATATGTATACGGTGTACACGTGTATGTGCATATAAGCATGTATATGTATATGGTGTATGCGTGTATGTGCATATGCGCATGTATATGTATGCGGTGTATGCGTGTATGTGCGTATACGCATGTGTATGCGGTGTACGCATGTATGTGCGTATACACGTGTATGTATATGGTGTACACGTGTATGTGCATATAAACATGTATGTGTATGCATGTGTATGTATTCGATGTACATATGTATATGATATACACATGTATATGTATGCATGTATATTTATATGATATACGTATATATAGTGTAAAACAACAAAAGCAGAATCTGACACCTATCCCCATAGTGGAACCAAGAATAGGCCCCTGAAGCTGGTGCTGTGAAGGCAGTGTGACTCAGAGCCCCATGAAGATGCCACAATTTAGGGTCAGGCTTATGTCTCCCAGAAGTTAAATCCCTGCATCTTTCTTCCTTGGCTTATCAAGCATGGGATATGATTGTGTCTCCAGTGGCTTGCAAGCATGAAGGCCAAGGGGAAGGGAACACTTCAGACTGCAGGAAGCAACACTGCAAGAGGGCGCCAGGCACTCCCATCCCATCTGTCCCACCCCACACCCTGAAACATCCACCCATATTCAAAGTGAGTTTTGGATAACTAAAAATTGAGTTGCAATCAAATAGGTGACATTGTGGTGTATTTTAGTTGTTTGATAAAACATTACTTTTGATTTCATAGTTTTTCTATTTCGGGGTCAATAATTATTCTTCCAACTCAACCTTTATATAAGCTTTTGAAAAGCTTTCAGTCCCTACTGGCCCATGGACTCTGTGTCCTTGGGATGTCATGGGCTGAATGAGCCCTTGTAGGTAATGAAGTCTGGAAGTGAGAAACAGTGGTTAATATCACAGACAGACTAGGACAGCAAAGAGTTAACAAACCAGAGAAGGGGCCTGGGGTGGTGGCTCACGCCTGTAATCTCAGCACTTTGGGAGGATGGCAGATCACATGAGGTTGGGAGTTTGAGACCAGCCTGAGCAACATGGAGAAATGTCATCTCTACTAAAAAAAAAAAAAAAAAAATACAAAACAAGCAAACAAACAAACAAACAAAACAAAATGAGCCGGGCATGGTAGCAGGCACCTGTAATCACAGCTACTTGGGAGACTGAGGCAGGAGAATCACTTAAACCCAGGAGGCAGAGGTTGCGGTGAGCCAAGATCGCACCATTGCACTCCAGCCTGGGCAACAAGAGCGAAACTTGACCTCAAAAAAAATTAACAAATAAAAATAAAAATAATTTTTTATTAAATAAGCAGGCCCATAAGAGGTGATTACAAACAGCTTTATTTTGTTTTCTACTATTCCTTTAAAACCATTATATGTGATTGCTACTCCTCCTGCCCCTCCATGAGATCTAGGTCAAGGTCTATGACTTTTCTGTAATTAAAAGGCATCTGATCACTTCTAGTCATACAGTCATACAGACGTGTGTGTTCGCCTAGTGAAAATGTAAAGAAACAAACTCCATTCATAATGGAGGCTTCTGCCCCACTCCTCAGCTCAGGACTGCAATGGGAAAGGGGTGTGTTTTTGACTTCTCTCCTTACTCTGCCAGTGACCTACTCCCTGGCTATGGCTTCTGACTCCTCAGTGTAAAAGAAGGTTGGAGAGAAGAGGGGAAGGGCAGGAGAGGTCTTAGCCGACTGCGACTGGTGTGGCCTTAGTGGCCCCAGTTGTGGCAGATCTTGAAATCCAACTCCTTCTCTTTGGGAGCTTTCAGGAGCTCCTTGGCTCCTCCCCGTCACTGGAAATCTTTCATCTGTTATTCTGGAAGAAAGTACCTTCCTCTCCAGCCAGTCAGATGTACCACTCCACAAACCCATCTGCCTCACCTTGTCCCTTAGCCAGCACTCAGACAGCCCCTTCTGCACACAGCCCACACCTGGATTCCAGTAGATACTTGCCCCTTCTCTGTTTTGACAAACTGGAGCACAGGCTTTCCCCGCAAGGTACCTCCCCAGTCCCCACTGAGAGATCAGCAGCTCTCGGGTTTTCCAGGCAAGGGTCCTTCACCAACTCAGAGTAGTCCTATCGAAACCCCCTTTTATGGCTATTAGGGGAAAGCAGCTGCCTTCTCTCTGGAAGAAGAGATACTCATTGCCTACCAAGAGCTCTCTCTAGTATTCTGAATGCTAATTTCCAGGCCCTTCAGCATCTCCCACTTTGTCCTCTGTGGTCTTGAGAGGGTGAGAAGCCAGGGTTGCAAAACCCTCTTCAAGTCCCACCTAAGTTGTCTGGAATCTCTTTTTGGAATGGAAGGGCAGTTGGCACCTATCCTCTTGATGGCTTATCCACCACTGAGCCTGAGATAGTTGCATCGTAACAGTCCTTTACAGATACACATCAAACAAATGAGGGAACGCCCACCAAGGAGTCAGGCTTCTCATCACTCATGGAAGTAATACCTAGACTTTATACTCTAACACCATCATAGCGTTTGTTGTAAGAATTGCAACTAGATTAAAAACAAGCACAAACACTAAAAAGTGAATGGTATGCAATGAAACTCTGAGGTTCGGTGCCAGGAAATGACTGCTAAGGTGTCCACTGACAGTGCTGCATGTGTTATGACAATGGATTCTGCCTCTGCAGCCTATGAGCATGTCATCCTGTGGGAGGTAGCGATGTAGGCTGAGTATATGGGTACATGGTGTACTCTGCATATACATGTGTTGTGATGAGGGTACCCATGGAAAGAAGAGTATGTGTGTGTAAGCTTGTGCACGGCTTTGCTCCATGGGACAGTGATGTCTTTTGCGTATCGCTTGATGTCTGCCTTTCAGTTAAGGCCTCTAAAGCCAAGATTAAAAGTGCAAACACCAGGCCAGGACAGAGTTACAGAAGTGTATTTGTATTTTCAGATGAAGAACTCCCTTCAGTGAATCATGATTGTATAAAATAACCATCTGTCCTGGTCCACTCTACTCCCCAGATAAGATTCTGGCCCAAGAGAAAGTGTTTTCAGTGTTTTTAATTGGAAGAAAACCTCTGAGGTGAAGAGGTCAAAGGACAAGCCTCAGAATTGCACCCAGATTGCCTCTTTAGGTGCTTTTTGACAATTGCAGAAATTGGGAGGCGAGTGAAAACATGAAGTTTTTACTCGTTGCTGCCACCTGTGTTCCCCAGGGACTGAGAGGGGATCATCAACAGAAAGAGAAGCGTGGAGAGGGAGGGTGTCAGGGGAAAGGAGATGAGAAAGTCCTCAGGAGAGCTCTGGGCCCTTACTTCCTTACAAAGGAAGCTGGCATGAGAACAGCTGATGAGAATAAAGGTGTAAGTGGTGCTGTGGTCCTCTGTAATCCCAAAGGACTTGACAGGTCATGGGTCCACTGGAACCAAGTGGTTCCATAGCTGTCCATCAGCACCACCAGAAGGGAATATCCATTGTGTTTGAGATCACCTTGGCTCGTTCTTTGCAGGTTTAAGAAGATCATTCCCATCCCAGAGCAGAGCATGGTTCAGACGGTGTGTCACCTTCTGGAATGTCTCCTGACCAAGGAGGACATCCCTGCAGACTGCCCTAAGGAAATTTATGAACATTATTTTGTGTTTGCTGCCATCTGGGCTTTCGGTGGAGCAATGGTCCAAGATCAGGTAAGGAGATACGTTGAGTTTGACACCTACATTGAAGTCTGTAGCAGCAAAAATGAATCCTTTAGCAAAGACTTGGAAGACAGGACAGCTAAATGTCAGACTGGACTTGAAAGCAGCAACCTATTTAGTCATCTACCTATTATCTGCTAAAGACATCAGTCCCCTTAGAAGCCCTTTATGGGATGAGATAGATGAGATCGTGGTGTGTTCAGAGCTTTTCCTTTTTGAGCTAGTGAACGTATCTGATTTCTTGGGAACTTATACAGTGTTTGCATTTGAGCAACTGCTGGTATATGTGCCCTACTTTGCCAGGTGATGTGTTTGTAGAGAAAGGGGTAGAAGGAAACCCTTCTGTTTTCTTAAAAACCTCTAGAACAAGGATGCACCACTCCTTACCGGGGCAGAGTTAACCATCATATCTCCATACCCGCAAAATGCACAGCTGTCCAGAGAAGGTTGAACCAAAGTCCAATTAATATCTAGGAGGGAAACCCAAAGTAGAATTTACCTCCTAGTGTTGACTGCTATAGTCTCAGGTTGATTGGAAGAATGGGGATGTGGGTTGAAAAATCTTTACATCCTATCCTCTCACCCTGCTGGTATTCCCAGCCTTTTTCTTTACCTATTTTCCTCCAAATAAGAGACACTTTATCTAGAAAGAAAAACATTCAGTGTTATGCAAACCAGTCTCTCATAACTGACTCTAGCTATTAGGCAATATTGTATGGCAGTCAAGAATATGGCTTCTATTAAGAAATTCTAAGTATACAATACAGTATTGCTACTACGGAAACTTTCCTGTGCAGAAGATTCATTCATGTTGGACTTAATCATTTTTATAACCAAAACTCTGTATCCTTTGACCTATACCTTCTTCCATTGCCTCCTCCGCCAGCCAGTGGCAACCTCAATTCCTCTCTCTGCTTCTCTGAATTAACTATTTTAGACTCATCATGTAAGTGGTATCATGGCGTATTTGTTTGTCCGTGCCTGGCTTATTTCACCTCGCATAACATCCTCCAGCTTCATCATATTATTGCAAATGGAAAGATTTCCTTTTTCTTAAAAAAAAATTGCTAAGAAAGAAGGGAAATCTTACATTCGATGTTCTTAGCACAAAACAATAATAATAACCATGATCAATAAGAGCATGGAAGGGAACTTTGAAGGTGGTATGTAGGTTTATGCATAGATTGTAGTGATGGTTTCACAAGTGTATACTTTTCTCTAAACTCATCACATCACGTGCATTAAATATGTACAGCTTTTTGTGTATCAGTCATACCACAATTAAGTCATTTTATAAAAATAGCTGAGAAAAGCAAAAAATAAAAAAGAGCATGAACTGTGGATTTGAATTGTAACTCTGCCACTATTACCTGGGGAACCTTGAGCAAGTAACTTAACCTCTCTCTACCTCACACTCCCCATGTGCACAAAGGATGATGATGGGGTACCCAGCTCCTAGAAGGGCGATGAAGATTAAGTGAATGTTCTAATCACCCATCATGAATACATGCAAGACACTTAGCACAACCCATGTGTGCTTATTATCAATATTCTCCCAGTATAAATATTCAGTTCTATAGCAAGTATCTGGTGCCTCAGGGGATCAGCCCAAGCTGTAATTGTTGGAAAGTGATGATTTACTCTTCAGTCTGGATTGATTGTGAGCCTCTTTCAAAGAAAGGTAGAAAGTTTCAGCCTCCCAAGGCAAAACCGTGTTCCAGAAATCCAAAATGAAAGTGAACTTGGACAAAAAGAATTAGCAATTCACTTCTTGTTCATTTTCAAGGGCCCTGGCTGTAACATCCGTCCTACCAGCCATCACTCCCTGATGTGTTCTTTGGTGCTCAAAATTCAGAAAGCAGCTTTCGCGGGCTCTTGGGAAGCGCGCCTTTCTCTACTGCCCTCCCCACAGCCAGCTGCTTTGGGGGCAGAAAGGGAAGTCTCCAAGGACAGGTGGATACATGTACCAGGAGTTTGACATCTGAGAGTTTTCTGCTGTCTGTTCTGCCATCTTTGGAGCTTCTCTGTGAACTACTTCTTTGACAGCTTTACATTTCCCCTTTGAGGCGAGGAGGCAGAGATTCCAGCAGGGTGGATGAGACCTAAGTGAGCTGCACAGAGACCCCGAATGCTTAGGTTACTGCTTCCCATCAAATGCAGTCTCTGACTGTGAGCTGGTGAAATGTCAGACAAGGACTGCTGGGCTTCTCTCTCATACTGGTGCTGAGCAGGCAGTGGGGTATCAAGATGAAAATACTTGATCAATTTTTCTAACTCTGGGTATAAAAATTTAAATCCCCTCAACCCTTTTTAAAGCTTCGGAGAAAGCATCCCTCCAGGCGTCCTGGGCATTGGCGCACCTGAACCCATCCACAGCCCTGCTGGCAACCTGGGGAGGGGATGACGGAGAAAGCTTTTAGCAGCAGGGCACATCCCAGACCCCTACACAGCCTGCATTAAAGCTAAACACCAAAAACAGTGCTGTAAATAGGAAGGTAGGAATTTGGCCAAAATATTCACATCGGGAACACCAGTGGTGCTTACATTGAAAAAACTGGCATAAAAGTAAAACAGAAATACAAAATAGAGGCTATACACCTGAGTAGACGTTCCCATTTAAAAAACAAACCAAAAAAAATGGTCCTGACTGAATACTTTGCAGTCCTTAGAGAGAACGATCTCTCGGAAACATAAGGTTGAGAAAACACCAGATTGCAAGACTGACAACCTGAGTTCAACTTTCAATTCTATCTTTTCATAAAATCCCTACTTTATAAAATAGGAATCATTTTAAGTAGCCAGAGTAATCTATAGCATGATGAAGATGAAGTGAAGTAAAGTTGGGTTCCCAGCTCTACTACAGTATGGTCGTAAAGTCCTTAGGTCCCCCTGGTTAAAAGGTAGAGAGAAAACTGAACTGTCAGAGCCCAGGGGAGATGGGGATTTCAGAAGGAACCATGCTGAAGAGACGCCATTGAGTAGAATTAAGAAATGACCATTGGCCAGGCGTGGTGGCTCACACTGCAATCCCAGCACTTTGGGAGGTCGAGGCGGGCTGATCACCAGGTCAAGAGATCGAGACCAGCCTGGCCAACATGGTGAAACCCCATCTCTACTAAAAATACAATAATTAGCTGGGCGTGGTGGCACATGCCTGTAGTCCCAGCTACTCGGGAGGCTGAGGCAGGAGAATCGCTTGAACCCGGGAGGCAGAGGTTGCAGTGAGCCAAGACTATGCCACTGTACTCCAGCCTGGAGACAGAGCAAGACTCCATCTCAAAAAAAAAAGAAAGAAAGAAAGAACCATTGGACTGGCCCAGCAGAGGTCACCTTGACTTTACAGTGCCCGATTATAGTGCAAGGTGCAGTGAAGCATCAACTTACAGGAAGGTGACACAGGGTTGGTGTGGCCCAGCCAACGGCTTAGCTGAGAAATTGCCAGGCAGCTCAAGGCAGCATCGGAGGTGAGGAAAGGCAAAGACTCACAATTCCTTCCTTCTGGAGGTGGCCCTCATCTCAGAGTTTCCATAGAAACCTGAAATCTGGTTTTTGTAGAAAGTTGAAAGTCTTGAAGCATATTATCAGGGAGTTAAAAATGGCGGTTTCCTCTAGGCTTCAGGTTCCAGAGAACGATATTGGGAAATTATAATGTCCCCTTGATCTAAATTCAAATCAGAATGAGAACATCAAGCAAATCTTTTCTTAGCATCCATTTCCACTCTCATTTTAAAGCAAACGAATTCAATCTTCTTTACTTAATAGACAGCAAAATGAAGAGTCCCCTTTTTTCCGGGCTTATATTTGTTACCAGGCGCCCAGCTCCCTGGTCTGTTCAGCCTTTGAACTCTGTCTTCATCCTGCCCTCCATGAATATTTTCTAAAATGTCCAATATGGGACTTTTTTTTCTTTTAGGGTTTTTCTTAGTTCTGTGTATTTAAAGAGTAGGTTTGCCTTCCCAGAGAGGTGCCAGTAGCAATGGGTATGTTTTGGGTCTCTGTGTGTGTGTGTGTGTGTGTGTTTGTGTTTATGTTTGCTTGGACACAATAAGATGGTTCCTGTACTGGGTGTACAGCCCCATGCCTAAGGGGCCTTTTTCTAATAGGTGTGCATGCGAATTACATTATCTCCCTTGCTGCTCCTGGACTCTAGGATTTTAGCTCTTGCAAAAACCTTGGGAATCTTTCTAGAAACCTCATTTTACAGATGAGGAGACTGAGGCATAGAAAGAAGGATTTGCCTTTGGTTACTTACCTGACACCCACACCCCTTCTGAGGCCCTTCTCACTCCAGAGCTCTGGGCCCCAGGTGTCAAGAGTCACCATTCCACTCCATCCACCCGAGGCTGCCATCCTGGGAACTGCAGAGAATCTCAAGCATCAAGGAATGGGGCCAATCTATCTCTTCAGGAGTTCTTGGGCCACACACACCAATCCCAGGGCTATGGGCTACCGCTCTTCCCCATGTCCTTCCACCTCCCTCCCTCAACCCTCTCCACCCTTCAGTGGCTGTAGGACATGTCAGTGCCAGGCTGGCTCAGCCGCATGGTCAAGCAAGGATGCCTGTGCGTGCTCCCTGCATCGTCGGGCCTGGTCAGGGTTGGTGACCCTCAGGGCAGCGCTGCCTTCCTGAAGGAGCTGGTCTATCCTGCAGGCCTGCACAGGCAGGAGCACATTGTCCTGCCCTGACCTTCCATCTGATGCTGTGGCCTCCTGTCTGGGCTCCTTGAGTTCTGGAGGACCTTGTCCCCTGACTGTCTTTGTTTTTGCAGCTTATGGACTACCGGGCAGAGTTCAGCAAATGGTGGCTGACCGAGTTCAAGACAGTCAAGTTTCCTTCCCAAGGAACCATCTTTGACTATTACATAGACCCAGAGACCAAGAAATTTGAGCCCTGGTCCAAGCTCATCCCCCACTTTGAATTTGACCCTGAGATGCCCTTGCAGGTGAGTGCAGCTGAGCAGCCCAGGACGTACATGCAGTTGCCCTCAAGGATCTGCAGTGGCTCCAGTAGCAGCCCCACGTGGTATCTGAGCATTTGTCCTTGCCAGGAGCTGGTCATTCCCAGCTTCATTACTTGCAGAGGAGATGATAGGTATAATGAAGTGACAGATTCCCCGAAAGGTGAGGACATTTCCTCCAGAAGAGGAAATGGCAGGGGAAGTAGTTTTGTGTGTGTGTTTTTTTTTTTTTTCTGTGACTGAGTCTCACTTTGTCACTAAGTTGGAGTGCAGTGGTGCGATCTCAGCTCACTGCAACCTCCGCCTCCCAGATTCAAGCAATTCCCATGAGCCACTGCGCCCGGCCGGGAAGAAGATTTTAAAATGCATTAGAGAGGCCACAGGGAAAGAGGCTAGGTGGTAGAGGAGAGTGGGGAAGCTCTCTGTCCAACTGCAGGGAGGCCAGAGAGTGAGTCTGTATGATGGTCCCACTGTGGATATCAAAGACAATACTCCTGACCTATGCTTATTTGGGGAGCTTCACCATGACAGAAGCCCATCTTGTGAAATGCTTCAGAACATTGGTGGTGCATCTGTTTCTCCCTGGAGCCTGCCCTTGACAGGCTCATTGTGCTCCTCTTCCAGACATGTTTGGTGCACACAAGTGAGACCATCCGTGTGTGCTACTTCATGGAGCGGCTGATGGCACGGCGGCGGCCTGTCATGCTGGTAGGCACAGCTGGCACCGGCAAGTCGGTGCTGGTGGGAGCTAAGCTGGCCAGCCTTGACCCCGAGGCATACCTGGTAAAAAACGTGCCATTCAACTACTACACCACATCGGCAATGCTGCAGGGTAAGAGGCCCAGGGCACCTGGGGTCGGGAGTGTCTGGGTAGCCGTGTCCCCTGACACAGAGCTGAAGCAGAGCATCAGGTGCCTGCCTGGCTTGACCTCTGCAGACCCAAGCACTGCACACTTCCTCCCACAGGCCCCTTCTCGCCTCTCCCGACACACCACTTTCTGGGTCTTCCAACAACCCTTAGCACTGCTTCCGGTCTTTCTTTCTGCCTTCCTCCCTGGCCTGTTAAATTCCTCAAGAGCAAGGTGTTTAACACAGAGCAGCTCAGCACCTTGATGACAAAGAGAGCTGTGAGCCATGGAGAGATTTACAAGAACTTGCAGACTTCTGGCACTGAAAGTATATCTAGAGATCATTTCATTCATCTTTCCTGTATTATGGATGGGGAAACTGAGGCTCAGATAAAAAAGGATCTGATTGCCCAAAGTCATCTCCAGGTGGCGAGGCAGGCATGACACATCTGTTCCTCTGACTCTACCTGGGCTTACTTTAACCCAGTGTTTACACACAGAGCTCCCGAATAGACATGGACCCCCCACCAATGTTTTCCCCTTGACAGAGTCTGTCTCCCCTCAACTGTAACTCATTTATAACAGAGTCTCCTTTTTTATGGAAAGGACACATTGACTAAAAACAGCTTTGTTTTGGAGAAGCTTCCAAGCCATTCTTCCAACAAAATGAGGGGAGAGGCAGTGCTGGGGAGAAACCCTGTTCTTCCCAAACACCGACAGCCTTGTCCCACTCTGTTACTTGATGTGTGAGCTTTCCCAGGGGACACTGCAGTGCCTCCCCACACCTAGATATGAGCTGTTTGCAGATAGATAAGTTAGGAGCCATAGCTTATAATGTGAAAAGTGAACCTGGCACTCTTGCTGTCTGCTGCATCACCCAGGCCTTAGACCAGCAGGCTCGCAAAGCAGGCTTCATGTTCACCAGCACTTGCTCCGCCTTGACCATTTTACCCAGTCCTTCTGCCATCCCTACCTGCTGTGAACCCCAGAGTCAGCCCACGGTATTGCCTCTGCTAGTATTCTGCTTTCCCCAGTGCCCTTCGGGAACCCTTTCTGCACCATTTTGCCAGCTCTTGTGGGATTAGGGACCAGCCAACTCAAAATGCTGACGGGGGGAGTGCTGCCTCTGCTCTCTCGCCCCTGAGAGTAACTAGGTGCCTGGAGCATGTGGACAGAGGCTCAGGCTTCCCCCACCCGCCCTTTGGTGGCAGAAACTTCTTCACCTGTTTCAAACTCACCTCTGAGCTTCATCCGCTGCTGAGCTAATCCCAATCCAGTAATTGACTGTAGTTCAGATATGAATGTTAACAAGTAAGACAAAATGAAATGACGAAGATTTACATCTGAACTTTACTAGTTTGTCAAAGATGTAAACATCTTCTATTCAAATACTGAAGGAATCGTCCTTCCATTTTTTTATGCTCTTCACAATGTCACAGCAACAAGCATGACACACACTTAAGTATAATGTGTATTATTAACACTTTCCTTATTATGTTCACAAGTCTCCAAAACAAATGAAGCCCTGGTTTGTAGTGTTTGCCAATTTCTGTGGTGTAAAGACTTCCACCGTGGCCAGTTGTAAGCTACCAATGCATTGTCAGTGAATATGGGGTCAGGAAGAGATACACAGTAACACACCGTTAGAAGGCATTTCCACTCTACAGATACAGTAAATGAATATAACCTCCAGTATACACATGATAGTAAATGTCATAAAATAATTAAGATGTGATGAGTTTTGAATATTTATTTTCAACATAATTAATTATAAGTTTATCAAACTTATTTTTTTAATAATGGTCATGTTTAACAACCAATTTGCACAATCCCCTTGGTTTCAATAATCAGCTCCAGTAAACCACTGACTTAGTCTTTACTCCATGAGGCCTTGACACCATCGCATCATAACCTTCTATCAAGGCCAAAGCCATCACATCAGCACTTAGCACTGGCCTTCCGCAGATTTCACCTGTCTGCCTAATTTAAATCTGAGCACCCTGCTGTCCGCCTCATAGAATCCCTCTTTCTTGTTCAAATATCTACCCTTATTTGCAAGCCTTGAGTCCAACAACTGATCAGATTACCAGCTCTGCCCATTTACCTCAGTTCTTACTACTGCTACAACTACACTACTACTACTACTACTGCTGCTGCTAACAACTGACATTTGTCAAAGACTTATCAGGAGTGTGAATCTGACTTAGACTTTTACACCTTTTTTTTTTTTTTACTTCTTTAATCTTGTAGAGTCCTGTGAGTAAGTATATTACCTTCATTTTATACATGAGAAAACCAAGGCACAGAGAAGTTAAACAAGCTACCCCATGACACACAGTAAGTGGGGGAGCCAGGGTTTGACCCCAGAGAGTCTGACTTCGGAGCCTCTGCTCTTGCCTCCCTGCTAAGAAAATACTTTGAAAACTGCAATAAATATTCAACATTATTACTGTTATCATTAGTAGTACTATTCAAGTATTCCAGAGGAATGATTTTCTATTTAATTTTATTAAATGGGAAAAAATGACTTAATTATATTAAAGTGGCTTTATAATATTTAAAAATATCCTTTAAATAGAGGGTAGACATATGGAACCAAGGAAGAGGAGATGAGTTTCTCACACTGCCCTGACCTGTCATTCTCACTCTGGAGCTCTCACTTAAAGGGCTTTCTCCTTCCCTCTGTTAGAACACAGAGAATTCTTTCTTTCTTTCTTTCTTTCTTTCTTGAGACAGAATCTCACTCTGTCACCCAGACTGGAGTGCACTGGTGCAATCTTGGTTCATTGTATCCTCTGCCTCCTGGATTGAAGCGATTCACAGCTTCCCAGTAGCTGTGACTACAAATAAATCTCAAAATGCTGTTACATAGAGCCAGAATGAAAACTGGCTCTCACTGTAGCTGAGCATTCACCAAAACACAACACTTTCTGTTTCTTGTTAATTCCCTAATGCCCTCTCCATAACTTTAGACCTTGAAGCCATCCCTCCTCACACACTAAGGGATGGAGAAAGCTACTGTTTTATAACCTCTCCTGTCCAGAGACAACCAGGAATTGGGTAGTCAGCCGAAGCCTGGAGTAGCAGCATATATGTAACAACATTCATGTGATAAAGCTCACACCCTTAACTCTGAAAAATGCTGTGTTCCCTTTTATTCCCTTATAGGAACTTCTTTCCTCTTATCTCATTCACAGTGCAAACAATCTTGATTATTTGGGCTCTTTAGCCTAAAACATTTTAGGAGTAACAAAGTGGCAGGAGAAAGGGTGCTGCCAATGACTTAAAAAGTGATAGCCAGAAACCAGGTATCAAACAGGGAATTGGAGAATCAGGTGAATGTAACAGAGGTGTATAAACTCAAAAGACAGCTGCTCTGGTATCATTCAATGAAGAGGCAAGCTGTTGCACCTCCTTTGCGAACCCATTAATTCTTTTTGCAGCTCAGTGTTTTTGAGACCCCGTGTATTTAAGAAAAAGTTGGATGTGAGGTAGCACAGTCTGCTTTGAAAGACGGTTAGCACACCCAGACAGATGTGCAAATTTATGTTTATGATGTGTCTGTAATAGTAAAAGGGGAGAAACAGCCTAATTGTATGACACAATACTCAGCAGCAGTCAAAAGAATGAGAAAATTTGGTAGGTACCGAGTTGGAACTGTGAGGTTTGTTTCCGAGGATAAAACGAAGAAACTGAGGCCAGCACCAAGATAATCCAATGCAAGGGAATTTATTCAGGCTCCCGGGTGAGGTTCTGCAGTCCGGACAGGAGGGGCTGGAGAAGTCGCACTGACTTCTCTCAGACGGGGTTTTATAGGGAGTGACTTGGGCTATTTTTAGAAAGTCTATTTTTAGACTGGGGGTTTTTATAGGGAGTGAAACAGCTCGATTGGTTGAGGAGAGCTACTGGGTAAGTTACAAGCCTTGACCTAGGACTTGGCTTGTTGTTGGTTGGAATCACTTGCCTGCTATTGGTCGTTAAAGCTCGACTGCTATTGGTTGTTAAAACTCGGCTGCTATTGGTTGTTAAGGCTTAGCTGCTATTGGTTGTTAGGAAGCTATGGTTGCAGCACCCTGTTTGCATACTGGGCTCTTTAAGAGGAAACCAGGCTGTGGGAGCAAGGGAGAAGGGAACATGTCTGAGCATGTCTGAGCTTGCTCAGGGTTTGTGAAAGGGAAAAAGAGGGGGGGGGTGCGTCCGAGCTCCCAGCAAGGCAACCGGCCTTACATTCCGACCTTTTGATGATAGAGGGCGCCACTCTTTCTGGCTACTTCCTGCTGAATAGGGGCAAAGTAAGGGGGACAGGTCAGTTGGCTGGTGCCTCGACTGAGAGCCGGACGAAGGGATGAAGGAGCATTTGGTTGACGGCTACTCGTCGAATTTCTCGCATATGAGTTTGTAGGAACCTGAGAAGAAAAGGGGCCATTAGTAATAGTAAACAAATTACAATGATAGGAGTGATGACTGGGGTTAGCCAAGTAAGCATGAGATGCCACCAGCTTAGAGATGAAACTCCTGTATTTTGCTTTTTGCGGAGGTCTTCCTGGAGGCGGTGGAGAGTGTTGATATTCTCCTCTACTAGGCCCGATTCATTGATATAGTAGCAGCACTCTTCCTGGAGAAACATACAGGTACCTCCTTTTTCTGCTGTTAGTAGGTTAAGGGCCCGTCAGTTTTGGAGAGTTACCTGGGCTAGTGACGTGATTTGTCACTGGAGAGAGGCCAGAGAGGCAGCTGATGCTTCAATGGCCACACGGAGCTTGTCCTCTAGTTGAGCTGCTGAAGTGACACTGTAGCCCATTGCTCCACTTCCTATTCCAGCGGCTACTAAAGATGATGCTAAAGAGAGACCGACTATCACAGGAAGGAAGATAGCTCGTTTGTTTCGGCGGACAGGGGGAGGAGTAAGAAGGGATTGAAACTCGGCTTGCCCATATACCTTTAGCTGAGGGACTAGAGTAACAGGTACACAGGGGAGGGGAAGGGAGGCATTCATAACGTTGGTTAAGGTCCCATTACACCAGAAGTATCGTCCCGGAGGTGCATAATGGGTGGATCTTACTTTTACAGTTGTGTTGCAGCTGGAATTGTCAGTTGTTCCGTAGTTTACAATTTAGGCAAGGTCCAGGGGGTGGCCGAGGACAGGAGCACTCCCTGGCCCAATATCCTTCTTGACTTCATCTTTTGGGCTGCGCTTTGCATGCCTGCTGGGAGGCACTGTAGCATCTGGTCTCGGCAGTGGCGGCCATCTCGACCGTCCTGATAATCCCAGTTAGGGTCGGCCTCGGGGACTGCTGCCGCGCCTACTGGCATTTGGTTGTCAGTCAGATGTACCTGATTAGCGTGTTTCCGGGCTACTGTAAAAATTCGGTCACGCTTGTCTGGGGTAAGCGTGGAGGGTAGGATTACAAATGACGCTATTTGAAAATTGGAAGGTACAATAAAGACAAAACTGACAGACAAAGGGTGGGTGCCCCCCAGAAGGGAGACCAGTCTGATGCCTTCCCGGCCATGTCCCCAAAGGGATGTTTCAGGGGCATCTTGGCTAAGGTGTACCCGTATAATCCGCGGGCCTGGTCACCTCAGGATGGAAGTCCAAGTAGGACAGCTCTGAGGTGAATCACCGTTATGCCCTATGACGTCCCCGTGGAACCACGGGTGGAGGCCCACACAAGCCCCGTAGCTGTTAGGCTACACATAAACTGTTGGGGACTACACATAAACTCACTCACTCACT
>PVKP010017299.1:0-46447 GCA_004027715.1 Plecturocebus donacophilus
TCTTTTTCTAAAAAAAAAAAAAAAAAAAAAAAAGAAAGTAAGGTGGCTGGGTGCAGTGGCTCCTGCCTGTAATCTTAGCACTTTGGGAGGCTGAGGTAGGTGGATCACTTGGACCCAGGAGTTTGAGACCAGCCCAGACAACAGGGTGAAACTTCATCTCATATGAAAATTACGAAAAAATATGAAAATTAGCTGGGCTTGTTGGTGCACACCTATAGTCCCAGCTACTTGAGAGGCTGAGGTGGGAGGATCACCTGAGCCTGGGAGGTCAAGGCTGCAGTGAGTCATGATCATGCCAGTGTACTCCAGCCTGGGTGACAGAATGAAACTCTGTGAGAAAGAAAAAAGAAAAGAAAAGAAAAAGAAAGAGAGAAGGAAGGAAGGAAGGAAGGAAGGAAAAGAGAAAGAGAGAAAGAAAAGATGGAAGGAAGGAAAAGAAAAAAAGAAAGCAGGGGCACTCACAACTCCTACTATTATTGATGAATTTCTCATTTTCCCCTCCAATTCTGTCAGTTTTTGCTTCCTGTATTTTGTAACTTTGTCCTGAGATGCATATATGTTTGTATTTTTATACTTTCTTGATAAATTGATGCTTCTATTATTATAAAATATCTGTTTATCTCTCATAAGATTCTATTTTTTCTGATATTACTATACCCACTCCAGCTTTCTTGTAGCTGCTGACTGCATAATATCGTGCTTTCTTTTCTTTTCTTTCTTTCTTTCTTTTTTTTTTTTTTTTAGACAGGGTTTTACTCCTGTTACCCAGGCTGGAGTGCAGTGACACGATCTTGGCTCACTGCAATCTCTGCCTCCGGGGCTCAGGTAATTCTCCTACCTCAGTCTCTTGAGTAGCTGGGGCTATAGATGCATGCCATCCGCCCAGCTAATTTTTGTATTTTTAGGAGAGATGAGGTTTCACCATGTTGGCTAGGCTGGTCTTGAACTCCTGAGCTCAAGTGATCTGCCCACCTCAGCTAGAACTACAGGCATGAGCCAACTCCTACAGACAGCACACAGTTGGACTGTATTCTTTATTAATTATAACTGCAACTTTGCCTTTTTTTTTTTTTTAATTTGAGATAGAGTTTAGCCCTTTTTGCCCAGGCTGGAGTGCAATGGCGCAATCTTGGCTCACTGCAATCTCTGCTTCCCAGGTTCAAGTGATTCTTCTGCCTCAGCCTCCTGAGTAGCTGGAAATACAGGTGTGCACTACCACACCTGGCTAATTTTGCATTTTTTAGTAGAGATGAGGTTTCACCATGTTGGCCAGGCTGGTCTCAAACTACTGACCTCAGGTGATCCACCCACCTTGGCCTGGGATTACGGGCTGGGATTATGGGCGTAAGTCACTGCACCTGGCCTGCAACTCTGCTTTTTTTTTTTGATTGTTGAATCCATTCACATTCAATGCTATTATTTATATAGTGGAATTTATATCTGCCATTTTACTTTATGTTTTCTATATGTCTCATATCTTTGTTGTTCCTCTACTCTTTCTTTTCTGCTTTATTTTGCATTAAGTGAATATTTTCTAATAGAGCATTTTAATTTTTTTTACATGATTTTCTTGACGTTATTTCCTCAGTGGAGCACAAATCTGCCCCCACAGTCTGATCCGATTAAATTCAAGCCCATCTGAATTTTTGAGGCCAATCTGTGATGTCTGTAATAACACCGAGAGGGCACTTTTTACCTTCATTTTCCTCTGGCTCTCCCTTGTAAATTAACTGGCCTATGGTTTAGCTTGCTGTTCTCATGAAGCTGCAAGCCTCCTCTTAATTAAGAAACACCCTGGCCTCTAGGCCACACCTGCATGGAATTTAGGCTCTGCAACACATAGCTAGCTAGTAGCAATGAGAAATGCTGATGGCTTGCGCCTCCCAAGGAGATATCATATTCCTCAACTGGGAGCTGGAGAGAGAGGAATCCCTGTGTTCTTCAGTGAACTGCCTGAAGGTGAATTTTTATCACACCAAACTGGAAATGGGAAGGAGGGAGGCTGCAGTTCAAATGTCACAGATTCTCACTCTTATTACCAAGTTGTAGTAGATTTTCTTGAATAAACATTATTTCATTTGTCTAAGTCCTTAGAACAATTTCCAAAGCATTTCGATAGTTATTTAAAAAATAATTTTCACAAGTTGTGCTTGTTTCACTGGGGAGCAATTCCACAGGGCTCCTCATGCTACCATTTTGGAAGTTGCTACCTCGCTACCTTGCTGTGCTCTTTTTCTGCTGTAGTTGTTAAGCTGCTGGAATTTGGATTTCAAGCTGCTTTGAGCAATCGTTACGCTTGTGGAGTAGACTTGCAAGCGACTGAGAGAGAGAGAAACAGAGTCCTGATGACATTACGTGAGCCTCTGGATCTAGCTGTACTCCAGCTGCCCTGCTGTCTGGACTTTGCAGCTGGATAAGCCAATAAATTAATTTCCTTCTTTGCTAGTTGGAGCTGAGTTTCTCTCACACATAACCAAGAGTTGTAGCTAATATCCTGAATGTCAAACTTTTAATGGTGTGAGTAAATGATAAGTACTGTGGAAAGCTTATTCAACAAAATTGGTATCTCGAGTCATTTTATGTAATCATTTTGGTAGCTAATCTCATCCAAATAATTTATGGCCTCTTGGTGCTTGATGAAATGTATAAACATCATTTATGGTGATTCTAATTGATGTTCCCCTTAATAAGGATTTTTAATATATTCCTATATGTCTGTCAATATTTGTTAATATCCAAAGGGTTTGTTCCAAGGATGTCTCAATGTTAATTGCAAATACTAAGATGTAATTTTAATAATAATATAGAGGTCTGACCTTAATTATAAAAAGTTCTAAAAGGTATGATAAGCCTCCCTTTTCCATTAGGCTACAGCTAACTCATGAAGGTATCACTAGTAAGCATACAGATTTCAAAACATTGGGACCTGTCACAGGCCTCTTTAACAAGCCATAGGTGAAAAAGAGATTATGTGTTGTTGCTTTCAATACAATATCTGAAAGCTAAGTAATTGAAGAGTTGTCTTTATTTGGCACGGTACTCGTTTGAAATATTAAGGAGTGGGACAAGTTTCTTGGAAACGGAGTCAGAAAACTTTCAGAATACATTTACAGGTTAAAGCTATAACTAATCTGGCCAGGTACGGTGGCTCACACCTGTAATCCCACCAGTTTTTTTTTTTTTTTTTGAGATGAAGCCTGTCGCCCAGGCTGGAATGCAATGGTGCAATCTTGGCTCACTGAAACCTTTGCCTCCCGGGTTCAAGCAATTCTCCTGTGTCAGCCTCCTGAGTAGCTGGGATTACAGGTGCCCACCACCACACCCGGCTAATTTTTGTAGTTTTAGTACAGACAAGATTTTCACCATGTTAGCCAGGCTTGTCTGGAGCTCCTGACCTTGTGATTTGTCCACCTTGGCCTCCCAAAATGCTGGGATTACAGGTGTGAGCCACTGTGCTTGGCCGTAGCTATAACTAACTTGGCCAGGTGTGGTGGCTCACACCTGTAAGCCCAATACTTTAGGAGGCCAAGGAAGGAGGATCACTTGAGCCCAGGAGTTCAAGACCAGCCTGGGCAACATGGTGAGACTCATGTCTCTACAAAAATTTTAAAAATTAGCTAGGCATGGTAGTGTGTACCTGTAATCTCAGCTACTCAGGAAGCTAAGGTGGGAGGATCACTTGACCCCGGGAGGTCGATGCTGCAGTCATCCATGTTTGTACCACTGCACTCTAGCCTGGGCAACAGATTGAGACTCTTTCTAACTCCTTCCTTAAATATGGATATTTATGGTGAATGTTTAGAGCAAAAAAGACATCAGACATTATTATAACCTTGGAGCTTATTAAAACTTGATAAAAACAAAAACATTTCTCCCTGGATAAGGTATGAATAGAACCTTACCCTATGTCAAATTACCATATTGGGTACCACTTACTGATAATTTCTCTGCAAACCAGTGATTCTGCAATCCACTGGTTCTGCAATCCAGTGACCTCTGTCATGTTTTATATATCTCTAGGATTCCCATAGGACCACAGTTATTGAGGAGAGAAGTCTTCATAATTAAACAGGCACAGTGTGCAGCAAAATGTACAGATCTATTATAAAATCTCACTACTTCCAATTAACTAGGGGAAAGGTGATGTGAATTCATACAACTCAGTTACTCTTACCGATGTAAAGGCTTTCTGGCCTTTACTAAGAAAAAAGAGAAAAGTATTCCAGGATCAATTTTAATGAACAAATTTGATTTATTTGTAATTGGCATATTGTTTTAAATATCTTCAGCTTCTGAATTACCTGAAAGAAATTTGCATTTTAGAACGCTTAATCAAACCATCAGCAGTTTAGTTTGCATTAATAATGGTCCCACTCCACAGGACCATCATTCACAGAAGTAGAGGAGTACATGTCCACTGATTTCTAGGAGTTCATAAATTTAGAACTGGTGGGATCTGAATCAAACTAATTGTACTTAAGGCTCTAATAGGCTTGAGTTGCAAAGACTTACGTTCTGATATTATTCAGACAGTAAAATCTTAGTTGAGAAAGGGTCTCTTCTGCAGTTTTGGGTAGATGACAGCCTCTCGAAAAATGGGTGGGACCATGGTCCTTAGTCAACCGCCCACCTCCTAGAATGTTTGGACTTCAGTATCTCCATTTTCTCTGTGCTGTTGAGGCAGCACAGCTGATATGGTTTCATACAGATAAATTCCAAGGAAAACACGACCTAGACTTTAGTTCAAATTACCCACAGGATCAATATATCTCACCGATGCATAAAAATGCCATGTTCATAATCTGCTGCTATGATACACAACTGGGAAAAGGTAAATGTCCTGTTAGCCACAATCTCTATTATTTTTAAAGAGGGCTAGTTTCCATTATCAGAAGCAGATAAAGAATGCCAGCACCCATTTGTCATTCGAAACCAAGCACTTACTTAGCTGGGAAAGAATTAAAGCCATTAGGTGGTGAATTTGTTTTCTTAATAATGGTAATAAAGTCACAATTCAAGGTCAACAAAAATTCAAATGTAGTTCCATTGGGTTGCTAATAGATAGAATGGGAAGACGACAGAAGGGGAAGATGTTTGGATAGAATGGGAAGACGATTTCCCAACATTACCTTTAGTTTTCTAACACTTATTTTTTGCAAAAAATGGAGACAAGAAACAGAAACCTAACATTTTCTCTCACTTCAAATAGTAATTAGTTTTTACATCACCAACTTAGAGATTTTCATGTCAATTGGAGGGAGTCTTTTCCTTCCCCAGTTTTTATGTGATTAATCCTATCTCAGCATAGGTATAAAGGTCTGTGACATGTGAAAAATAGATGATGTAATGAGCAAGTGAGCTTGGGAAGCTGATCACTGCCAACAATTCATCCAGGGTTTATTCTGCTCACAGGTCTCTGTGTAGGAAATGCTACTCCCCAGTTAGGGTTTCCAGACCAATAGATGTAAAGATTCCTTCTGCTTGAATATCCTCAGGCACTTCAAAATCAAAAACTGACCCAAATTAAACTCATTTGGCCCCTTTACCAAAACTGCTTTTCCCTGTCTTTTCTATCCCTAAATGATCCTGCCATTTATTTCTTAGGTTGAGTCATAAGAAATTACCTTTTTTGTAGGTCATTAATTGTTGAATATTGGCAATTTCAAATGGATCAACGTTAGCAGTTGTTCAGGTAAAAAAAAAAAACAAAAAAAACAAAACCCGGTAAAATCCTTTTCATGTTACTCCCCCTTCAACTCTTACAACAAGCCGGTCATGAAGGTTGGTAAATTCTGTCTCAGGCAGGTCCATTATCTATCTCTAAGGCAACCACCAAAGCCCAAGCCAAGCTGGTGAAATGGCCTCGCCAACCCTGTCCCTGCTGCCATAAACCAGAGTGTCTTCTTTAAAACACAAGCTAGAACATGCCACTTGCATGCAAAAAAATCATCCAATGGCTTCCCACTGCCCTTAAGAAAAAGACGGGGCTGGGTGCTACAGCTCACGTCTGTAATACCAGCACTGTGGGAGGTCAAAGTGGGAGGCCTGCTTGAGCCCAGGAGTATGTGACCAGGCTGGGCAACATAGCAAGACATCATCTCTACAAAAAATAGAAAAATTAGCTAGGCATGGTGGCTCATACCTGTAGTCCCAGCTACTTGTGAGGTTCAGGTGGGAGGATCACTTGAGCCCCGAAGTGGGAGTGCACCACTGCACTCCAGCATGGGCAACAGAGAGTGACCTTGTTTCTTAAAAAAAAAAAAAGACAAAGACCAGACACTTCTAGATGGCTTATAGGGCTTGCAAGCTCCAATCTCTGCTGATTGCTTTACTCTCATCTTTCTATTTTTTGGTTACTGTGACCTTTTATTTTCTTAAACACGGCCCTTCCCACCTTAGGGCCTTTGTATCTACTGATCCATCTGCCTGGAACCCTCTTTTCTCTCATGATCTCCCAGGCCCTTGTCACCTAGTAACCCTTACTTCTCCTTTATTCATGTCTCTGTATAAATGCTACTGCTGGGCAGGCATGGTGGCTCATGCCTGTATTCTTACTACTTTGGGATGCCAAGTAGAGAGGATCACTTAAGCGCAGGAGTTCAAAATCAGCCTGAGCAATATAGAAAGACCCCATCTCTACAAAAAAATATGCCACTGCCCTGCCTCAAGAGAACCTTCTGTAATCTCTCTCAGACCAGGGTGGAACCCCATGTTATATACAGCCATGAGACTGTCTCCTCTCAGTACCGGTCATATTTCTAATTACTTGTTCAAAGCCCTACTAGACTCAAGCTTCAAGGGAACAGGACCATGGCTGTCTTATTACCATGTCACCATTGCTGAGCCAGGGGCCCAGCACCCTAATGGGCACTCAACAAGTGTCTACTGAAGGCATGAATCCCTCACAGAAATTAAGGCAGCAATTGACAACTCAAAGTTGCCATCCCTGTGCAATATTATTCTCATTTTCGATATATCATTTTTCTATTTAAGATTTTATTTTTTTATTATTTGATTTTTAAAATTTTATTTATTTATTTACTTTTTTGAAACAGCGTCTCACTCTGTCACATAGGCTGGAGTGTGGTGGTGCGATCATGGCTCACTGCAGCCTCAATCTCTTGGGCTCAGATGATCCTTCCACCTTAGCCTCTCAAGTAGCTGGGACTACAGGCATGAGCTGCCACGCCCAACTAAGTTTTTTTTTTTTTTTTTTTTTTTTTTTTTTTTTTTTTTTTTTTTTTTTTTTTTTTTTTCTGAGATGGAGTTTTGCTCTTGTTGCCCAGGCTGAAGTGCAGTGGCATGATCTCAGCTCATTGCAAACTCCACATCCTGAGTTCAAGCGATTCTCCGGCCTCAGCCTCTGGAGTAGCTGGAATTATAGGCATGTATAACCATGCCTGGATAACTTTTCTCTTTTTAGTAGAGATGGGGTTTCACCATGTTGGCCAGGCTGATCTTGAATTCCTAACTTCAGATGATCCACCCGCCTCAGCCTCCCAAAATGCTGGGATTACAGGCATGAGCCACTGCACCCTGCCTAATTTTTGTGTTTTTTTGTAGAGATGGGTTTTTGCCATGTTGCCCAGGCTGGTCTCAAACTCCTGTACTCAAGTGATCCACCTGCCTTGGCCTCCCAAAGTACTGAGATTACAGGTGTGAGCCACCTTGCCTGGCCTCAAGATTTAAAAAAAGGAAAAAAACCCCATGGAATTTAAAAATTCATTAAACTAAAAGACTAAACCAAAATTCTGGACCTTTTTGGAATGATACCATAGCATGGCTACAACTAGTAAGAGAAATAAGAATAATAAGAGAAATAACTTACTTATTTTATTTATTTATTTACTTTTTTGAGACAGGGTCTCACTCTATCATGTCGGCTGGAGTGTGGTGGTACGATCATGGCTCACTGCAGCCTCAACCTCTTATAAAGACTGTTATAAGAAAAATAACAGTAATCAAAGCTAATATTTATCGAGGGCCAGCTATGTGCCAAGGATATGGATAAAACTGAAGTTAGTAAAATCGGGGGATTTAATGAGGTTCACAGAACCAGTAAATGATGGAGCCATAGTCACAAAGACCAATGATCCAAGACAGGATTTGAATGCTCACAGTCCCTCAGTCTTTGGTTATGACAACCTCCAGAACACAGGGATCCTGTCTACATGCTGCAGACTTACAGCATCAGCTCCAGAATCCAAGAGACATACATTTTCAGCTGTTAAGTTAAATGTTTCTACACACATCTCGGCTAATTTCACCTTATTTCCAAGAGCAAGCTACATCTTATTAAAAACAGGTGTTCCTACCGGAAGAAAGAGTCTCTGGGCAGCACAGGGTTTGAATAGTTTCTTCCACTCCTGAGGGTTTCCAACAGAAAATGTGATGGAGTAGATTCTGTGCTCAAACTTCTTTGTATATGAGTCAGGCCACTGTCGTAACTGAAAAACATGGAAAACAAGGGAAGGGTGATTAGGCCCCAGGAAATATGGAAAACACCTGGAAAGCTTCTGGAGGGTCAAATGGAAATTATTCAGGCAACTTACTTACACAGAAAGTCTAACTTCATCACCACTATGAATGTTCACTAAATGAAAGAGCATTTTCTCCTATTAAAGTTGCTAGGATTTTAAAAAATAACATTCACAGTTGGCAACAGTGTTGAGAAACTGCAGCGGGGAGTACAGATTTGAAGAAACTTCCAAAAGGGCAACCTGGAAACTGGTAAAAACGTACCCCGAAAGACAGACATACAACGACACTCACCACAACCTAGTTCATAATAACAAAACTTGAGAACTTAGCAGCTTGGAAGGAGAAAAAAAAACCCAATAAACTTGGGAGCAATCAAAATGTCCAATGATAAGCAATTGGGACAATTAATTATGATAGAACTATCTAATAGAATAATGTACAGTTAGAGGGACCAGGCACGGTGGCTCATCCCTGTAATCCCAGCACTTTGGGAAGCTGAGGTGGGTGGATCTCTTCAGGCCAGAAGTTTGAGACCAGACTTGCCAACACAGCAAAATCCGTCTCTACTAAAAAATACAAAAATTAGTCAGGTGTGGTGGCACATGCCTGTAGTCCCAGCTACTAGGGAGGCTGAGACATGAGAATTGCTTGAACCAGGGAGGTGGAAGTTGCAGTGAGCCGAGATTGCACCACTGCACTCCAGGCTGAGTGACAGAGGAAGACTGTGTCTCAAATAATAATAATTCAATTAAAAAATAAAAATAGAATTATGTACAGTTAGAATAAAGTAGATGTCCTTTGTGTTATTTGTGGCAGGTTGGATTTGGCTCCCAGAGTTTGCTGACCTCAGTTCTATATTATTGGCACTAATGACTGCATTGTATTCTCTTATGTAGATACGTACTGACATGGAAAATGGTTATAACATATAGTTGGATTTTGGGTAAAGCAAAGTGCAAACAAAAATTATAATATGGTTCTTTTTTGAAAAAAATTTCTTCACTACTGTCTTACAGGAAAAAATATATGCATGGAGCCAGGCGTGGTGGCTCACACCTGTAATCTCAGCATTTTGGGAGGCCCAGGCGGTTGGATCACTTGAGTTCAGGAGTTCAAGACCAGCCTGGCTGACATGGTGAAACTCCATTTCTACTAAAAATGCAAAAGTCAGCTGGGCATGGTGGCAGGCGTCTATAATCCTAGCTACTCAGGAGGCTGAGGCAGGAGAATCACGTGAACCAGGAGGCGGATGCGGTGGTTGCAGTGAGCTGAGGTGGCGCCACTCACTCTAGTCTGGGGGACAGAGTGAGACTCAAAAGAAAACAAAACAAAACAAAACAAAAAGACCCCATAGATTTGCATGTATATTTTATATGTAGAGAAAAATCTAGATGAATATGCACCAAATTATTAAAAGTGGGCACCTCTACAGCTGGTGGTGGTAGTTTCATTTCCTCAGGCTACATTTCCATATTCTTTAGAATTTTTACAGTGAATATATCTTACTTTCTTGGCATATATTAATTTTATAACAAAATTTTAAAAATACACTTTTAGATTTTAGAGTAGTTTAATGTTTACAGAAAAGTCAGCCAGGTGCCAGTGGCTCATGCCTGTAGTCCTAACACTTTGGGAGGCCAAGGCAGAAGGACTGCTTAAGCCCAGGAATTTCAGACCCGCCAGGGCAACATAACAAGACCCTGCCTCTTAAAAATAAAAATAAGAACAAGGCCGGGAGTGGTGGCTCATGCCTGTAATCCCAGCACTTTGAGATGCCAAGGTGGGTGGATCACTTGAGGTCAGGAGTTGGAGACCACTCTGGCCAACATGGTGAAAACCTGTCTCTACTAAAAATACAAAAATTAGCCAGGCATGGTGGTGCACACCTGTAGTCCCAGCTACCCGGGAGGCTGAGGCAGAAGAATCACATCAACTTGGAAGGTGGAGGTTGCAGTGAGCCAAGATCGTGCCACTGCACTCCAGCCTGGGCAACAGAGCAAGACTCCCTCTCAAAATAAATAAATAAATAAATAAATAAAAACAAGAACAATGAAAACAAACAAAGAAAACTTGAACAGAAAACAGATTTTCCAGATACCATCTCTCTTCCCCCTACCCTACAGTTTCCCCTATTATTAACATCTTGCATTCATGTGGTATATGTTACATCTGATAAGTCAATATCAATACACTATTACTAGTAATAACCAAAGTCCACATTTACATTAATGTTAATTCTTTCTGTTATATACTCTTTCTGTGGATTTTGGCAAAGGCACATCATATATCTATCATTGCAGTGTCATACAGAATAGTGTCACTACCCTAAAAATCCTCTCTGCTCCCACTATTCAACATTCCCACCCTCTCTCACCTGAACTCTTAGCAATTTTTTATTTTTTTATATCTCTTCATGTTACCTTTTCCAGAATGTGACATAGTTAGAATCACACAGTACCTTCCCTTTTCAGACTGGCTACTTTCATTTAGCAATATGCATTTAGGTCTCCTACATATCTTTTTGTGGCTTGAGAGCTCATTTTAAAAAATCATTTAATAATACTGTATTCTATGGTATGAATGTATCACAGTTTATTTATCCATTCACCTACTGAAGGATATCTTGGTTGCTTCCAGTTTTGGGAAATTGTGAATGTAGCTGCTATAAACATCTGTGTACAGGTTTTTGTGTGGACATAAGTTTTCAACTCATTTGGGTAAATACTAAGGCATTCAATTCCTGGATTGTATGGTAAGCCTATATTCAGCTTTCTAAGAAACTGCCAAACCATCTTCCAAAGTCACTGCATGATTTGGCATTCTCATCAGCAATGAATGAGAGTTCCTGTTGTTCCACATTCTCACCAGTATCTGGTGTTGTCAGGGTTCTAGATTTTAGTCATCCAAATAGGTGTGTAGTGGTATCTCATTGTTATCTTAAGTTACAATGCTCTAATCACATATGACACTGAAAATCTTTTCATATGTTTGTTTGCCATCTGTGTATCTTCTTCTTCTTCTTCTTCTTTTTTTTTTTTTTTTTTTTTTTTTTTTTGAGGCAGAGTCTCGCTCTGTTGCCCAAGCTGGAGTGCAATGGCATGATCTCAGCTCGCTGCACTCTCTGCCTCCCCGGTTCAAGCAATTCTCGTGCCTCAGCCTCTCAAGTAGCTGGGATTATAGGTGCGCACCACTACGCCCAGCTAATTTTTTTGCATTTTTAGCAGAGACAGGGTTTCACCATGTTTCCCAGGCTGGTCTCAAACTCCTGAGCTCAGGCAGTCTGCCTGCCTTGGCCTCCCAAAGTACTAGGATTACAGGCATGAGCAACCATGCCCGGCCCTTTTTAATTTTTTTGAGTTAATCCCTTCCCATTGCTACAACAATTCTAAGAATTATTCCTAAGGAAAAGTTTCAAAAGTGGACACTTGTTTATTACAAAGTTGTTTGTTTTAGTGTTGTTTGTAGCAGTGAAAAATTGGAAACAATCTAAAGAAGAGAATGGTTAAGTAAGCTCCAGGGTCTACCTATATAGCAGAATGCAATGTAGCCGTTAGTGAGAATGTCATAGAACTAGGGTCAGCACATTATGGTAGTACCGGAGCCAAATCTAGCCTGCCACAAAGAGTACACAAGCCAAGAATGGTCTGGCATTCTTAAATAGTTTTAAAAAATCAAAACAAGAATAATATTTTGTGACAATTATGTGAAATTCAAATCTCAGTGCCTATAAATAAAATTTTACCAGAACACAGCCACACCCATGTGTTTATATGCTGTTTATGGCTGCCTCCACATGAAATAGCACATTGAGTAGTTGGGATAGAGACCATACAGTCTGCAAAGCCTAAAACAGTTACTATCTGGTATTTTCCAAGAAACACTGGTCAACTCATTTTAGAGGAAATGTGGTAACGTAAGTGTCAGTGACATAAAAGAGATCCCATCTCTGATGGTGATATGAAAAGAAAAGGAATGGAAAGAAGTACTACAAACATACACCAAAATTGTTCTCCTTGAGCATTAGTGTGCTTTTTTCCATTTATTATTTATGAATTTATTGGTTTTTACAATGTACATATATTGTGTATATAACCATAGAAACTTTTTTTTTTTTGAGATGGGGTCTCACTCTGTCACCCAGGCTGGAGTATAGTGGCACGATCATGGCTTACTGTAGCCTTGACCTCCCTGGGATCAGGTGATCCTCTCACCTTAGTCTCCCAAGTAGCTGGATGACAGGTACATGCCATCATGCCTGGCTAATTTTTCTATTTTTTATTGAGACAAAGTTTTGCTACATTGCCCAGGCTGGGATATAAACATTTTTTAAAAAATACATCATTGGAAACACTTTAAAATTCTGAATGAGGAGAGGAGTGACAAAGTATTTCACATTTGATTTATGAAGGGCACTGACTAATTAGAACTCACACAAGGCATTACCTAGTATTTACCCAGTATAATTGCACATATCCATTAGAACTGACACTAGGCATAAACTCTCAGTATAACAGTACTGGCCAGTCAGAATAAACACTGGCACAAATGTTGGGCACAAATACCAGTACAATTATACCACTGCACAACAACCCCAAATCAGCTCTGGAAAAAGAATGGGAAATTCACATAGTCCACTGGTTCCCTTGGCTCTAACTGTTAGCATCCTCTAACAGTCTGGGAGGTTGAGGCTGCAGTGAGCTGTGATAGCGCCACTGTACTCCAACCTGGGTGACAATGTGAGACCCTGTCTCAAAAAAAAAAAAACCTTGCCACTCTGATTGTTAGCATCCTCTCTTATGAAAGGTTTAACTACCCTTGTCAATCTAACTGCCTACCTCGTCCTTTACCTCAGTAGGTAACTCCTCCTTTCTTGCAGGTTCATTCATTCTTTTCAAGTTATAACAAATATTGTGTTTTTGAGCATCTACAGATGTTATAGAAAGAAGACTCTTAGGATCTCAAATCCATTACATTGCTATCACAAGGGTTTGGTTGGCTAACAGTAATATACAAGATACAATCAAGCCATTAAAACTCAACTGCGGCTGGGCGAGGTGGCTCACCTGAGGTCAGGAGTTCGAGACCAGCCTGGCCAACATGGCGAAACCACTATCTCTGCCAAAAAGTACAAAATTAGCTGGGTGTGGTGGTCCATGCCTGTAGTCGCAGCTACTCGGGAGGCTGAGGCACAAGAAGTGCTTGAACCCAGAGGGCAGAGGTTGCAGTAAGTGGAGATCACGCCACTGCACTCCAGCCTGGGTGACAGAGCGAAATTCTGACTCAAAAAAAAACAAAAAAACAAAAAAACAAACAAAAAAAAAAAACAAAGAAAAACAAACTCAATTGCATCAGCCAGGATAAACTAGGGTTATGAAGAGTTTATGGCCAGGTGTGGTAGCTCATATCTATAAACCCAATACTTTGAGAGGGCAAGCTGGGAGGATCACTTGAGGCCAGGAGTTAGGGACCAGCCTGGGCAATTTAGCGAGAACCCATCTCTACGCACCCCCGCCAAAAGTTTAAGAGGTTTTTTTGTTTGTTTGTTTCCTAAAGTTTGTTTCTTGCTCCTGCTACATCTTCAGAGTGGCAAGGGGCTATGCTCAATATTCTCACTCAGGAGCCAAACTCACAGAGGCTCCGTCTCAACTCACATCAGCGAACACAGATGCAAGAGAAGGAAGTGTGACAAAACACATACTAGATCTAAAGTTTCCACCAGGAAGTGACATATTTTATGTTAAAAGTGACATTCATCACTATCACCAACATTTCATTGGCCAAAGCAAATCACACAATCACATCCAACTTCAGCGGAGTCGGGGAGTGCCAAATGGCCATGCATCTGAAAGGAGGAAACCTCTAATAATGACCACGAAGGTAAGACAAGGACCACACAATGGCAGTGAAGTGCAGCCCTTCCCTTTCCCGAGTCCTCCATGGATGTCCCTGAAAGTGCTGGGCCAGCCTCAGTTTGCTTTTCCAGTAATGAGAAACCCAATACCTTTTTTTCCCCCCCGAGACAGGGTCTCCCTCTGTCGCCCATGCTGGGGTGCAGTGGCACAATCTCGGCTCACTGCAACATCTGCCTCCCAGGTTCAAGCAATTCTGCCTCAGCCTCCTGAGTAGCTGGGACTACAGGTGTACAGCACCACAGCCCAGCTAATTTTTGTATTTTTAATAGAGATGGGGTTTCACTGTGTTGGCCAGGCTGGTCTCAAACTCCCAACCTCAGGTGATCTGCTCACCTTGGACTCTCAAAGTGCTGGGATTACAGGTGTGAGCCACCACGCCCAGCCCCTCGAATACCTTTAAAAAGGGCTCCTTGCATGGAATTAGAACCAGCTGCCTGAGACTTCCTTCTCCTCATTTCTGGTTTTGTCCTGCAGAATAACACGGAAGAAATCTAACTCCAACTGTATATGTCTTTAAACTACTAAAGAATACCTTATCTCTTTCTCTGGGCTAGTTTTCCTAAATCCTCAAAAAAAAAAAATGAATATAAATAATGAAGAGGCAAGGTCCCTTTCCTCTAAAAGCATGTGGTACTATTGAAAAGCAGCCCTTTGGCGCTTTTTTTTTTAAGATGGAGTCTCTCACTCTGACATCAAGCTGGAGTGCAGTGGTGCAATCTTGGCTCACTGCAACCTCTGCCTCCTGGTTCAACTGATTCTTCCACCTCAGCCTCCTAAGTAACTGGGACTACAGGCACACGGCACCATGCCCAGCTAATTTTTTTTTTTTTTTTTTTTTTTTTTAGTAGAGATGGAGTTTCAACATGTTGGTCAGGATGGTCTTGATCTCTTGACCTTGTGATCCGCCCGCCTCGCCTCCCAAAGTGCTGGGATTACAGGCGTGAGCCACTGCACCCGGCTGCTCTTCTTTTTCTTTAAAGGAAAAAAAAAACCCTCCTCACCCTTTTTTAGTTACTTTGTGTTACTCTCAGGATGCTAGCTTGCCCGCAATAAAACCAATTTAGGGTCTTTTTTTAAAGACAGAGTCTCAGTCTGTCATCCAAGCTGGAGTATAGTGGTGCCATCTTGGCTCATGCAACCTCCACCTCCTGGGTTCAAGCGATTCTTGTGCCTCAGCTTTCTAAATAGCTGGGATTACAGGCATGCGCCACCGCATCCAGCTAATTTTTGTATTTTTAGTAGAGATGGGGTTTCACCATGTTGGCCAAGCTGGTCTCAAATTCCTGACCTCAGCCCACCTCAGCCACCCAAAGTGCTGGGATTACAGGCGTGAGCCACCACGCCTGGCCCAATTCAGGCTCTTTAAGCCAAAAAGAACATAATGAAAGGATATTGGGTAGCTCAGAAGACCACTGGGAGGACTGGAGAACCAGACTCAGGGGCCGTGCCCTGATCCAGTTTGAACCAAACCCAGGCTCTGTGGCGTCTGTGTGTTGTCCATTTGTTACTCAGAACCTACCACAAGCCAGTCTGGTAAGGAAACCCTAGCCACTGTCACCACAGTGCCACAGTTTGCCCCACTGACTCCAGGCACTGGAGGCTCCTGATGACACTTCTTCCCATGGCAGCCCCCTTCTCATCAACCCCAAACACAGGCAGATGCACATGCAGATACACACACACACACACACACACACACACACACACACACACACACTGGCTGCCCTTACCACCCTAATGGATTGGTAGCCTCCTCATTTGTGTGTCCTACTATTTTCTGATTCTGAGTTGGGCAGGAGCTCAGTTTAGCCAAACCCCAACCACATACCCCATCTCAAGCTGCCGGAAGAGGCTAGGAAACTGATCGGCTGGCATCTCCCACTTCTCTGTTGGGAGATGACAAAAATAAATGAAATTTTAAAATACTTAAGTATGTACCATGTAGACGGCAAATACTACCAGACATCCTGTACATATGCAATTTAAAAAAATCTAATTAAATACAGAAGAACTCGCCCATACTGCAGCCTTCCGAGGGATCATGATGGTAACTGGCATTTTGTTTTGTTTTCACCCTGAGGTAAAAATATGTGGTCCTGAGCTTCCCAGAAGTTATCCCAAAAAACCTAGGGTATGCCCACAGTGCCCTGGAGAAAGGTGACAGAGCCCACCCCTTCAGCATGTGCCGGTGGCTGGACAGAAACCAAAGCTGCTGTTCTGTTTCTCTCCCCTTCTTTCCCTTCCTCCTTCCCTCCCTCCCTCCCTCCCTTCCTTCCTCTCTCTTTTTCTCTCTTTCTCACTCTCTTTCTCTCTTTCTTTCTTTCTTCTTTCTTTTCTCTCTCTCTCTTTTTTCTCTTTTTTTTTCAGAGTCTCATCCTGTTGCCTAAGCTGGAGTGCAGTGGTACCATCTCGGCTCACTGCAATGTCCGCCTCCCAGGTTCAAGCAATTCTCCTGCCTCAGCCTTCCGAGTAGCTGGGATTACAGGCATGCACCACCACGCCTGGCTAATTTCTGTATTTTTAGTAGAGATGGGGTTTCACCATGTTAGCCAGGATGGTCTCGATCTCTTGACCTAGTGATCTGCTCGCCTCAGCCTCCCAAAGTGCTGGGATCACAGGTGTGCGCCACTGCACCCAGCCACTATTTCTTTAGAACTAACAAGTGCCTAACATATAGGAGCTGTTCCAAAGAATCTTTGTGGGATTAAAAAAAATACTTTATCTGATTTGGCCTCACCTCTGTAATCTGCAAGAGCAGGGTATCATTTGGCCCACGACACAGATGACAAACTGAGACTGAGAGAAGTTCTATGGCTTACGTAGGGAAAGGTGGTCTGCATCTAGACTGGTAACATAATCCCTGCATGGACAAGAAAGTGATGGTAGTATATGCCCTGCCTAGATTTTTTTTTAAATTATTTTTATTTTATTTATTTTTTGAGAGAGAGTCTTGCTCTGTCACCCAGGCTGGAGTGTAGAGGCATAATCTTGGCTCACTGCAACCTCTGCGTCCTGGATTCAAGTGATTCTCATGCCCCAGACCCCAGAGTAGCTGGGACTACAAGGGTGCACCACCATGCCTGGCTAATTTTTATATTTTTAGTAGAGATGGGGTTTTGGCATGTTGGTCAGGCTGGTCTCAAACTCCAGACCTCAGGTGATCCACTGGCCTTGGCCTCCCAAAGTGCTGGGATTACAGCCATGAGCCACCATGCCCAGCCCCTGCCTAGTTTTTAACACCCTATCATAATTTCCTTTATTTGATGAGCTTCACTGGTTTAATAAAAACCTAAGGAAATGAACCATCAAAGGGATAAAGTCATCAGGACAACTCAACAGCTAGAACAACTTCACAAGTATCTGCAATAATTTTCCCATACAATTTAGCTCCTAATTTATAATGTTCCAGTTCCTATAGCTCATAAAAAATTACCCCAAAACTTAGTGTTGTAAAATAATCATTTATTATGCTCATAGATTTCATGGATCAGGAATTCAGACAAGGCACAGGAGGGCAGGTTGACTCTGCTCCAGTGTCTGGGGCCTCAGCTGGAAGCCTTGAAGGCTGGCGGCTGGAATCTTCCAAAACTGTATTCACTCACATGTCTAGACGGCGGGGCTGGCTGTTGGCTGGAGTCCTCAGTTCTTTTCAGGGGCAGGCATCCCCACAAAGAGCCAGGCAGGGCCGGGCAAGGTGGCTCATGCCTGTAATCCTAGCACTTGGGGAGGCTGAGGCAGGCAGATCACGAGGTCAGGAGTTCGAGACCAGTCTGGCCAACATAGTGAAACCCCATCTCTACTAAAAATACAAAAAATTAGCCGTGTGGTGGTGTGCATCTGTAATCCCAGCTACTCAGGAGGCTGAGGCAGGAGAATTGCACGAACTAGGGAGGCAGAGGTTGCAGTGAGCCAAGAGCGCGCCATTGCACTTCAGCCCAGGCGACAGTGGGAGACTGTCTCCCAAAAAAAAAAAAAAAAAAAAAAAAAAGCCAGATAGAAGCTGTATCCTTTTTATGTCACACAGCATTACATTTGGTATACTGTATTTTATACATATATACATGTTTGTATATGTATGTACATATGTATATGCAATATATTAACTGTTGCCTTATAACAAATTACCTCAAAACTTAGTAGTGTAAAACCACAAATAGGCTGGGCGTGGTAGCATGTGCCTATAATCCCAGTACTTTGGGAGGCTAAGGCAGGAGGATCACTTAATCCCAGAGTTCAAAACTAGCCTGGGCAACATAAGGAGACCCCATCTCTACAAAAAATAAAATATTAGCCAGTGCTGAGTGCAGTGACTCATGCCTATAATCCCAGCACTTTAGGAGGCTGTGGCAGGCAAATCACTTGAGGTTAGGAGTTCAAGACCAGCCTGGCCAACATGACGAAACTCTGTCTCTACTAAAAATACAAAAATTAGCCAGGTGTGGTAGTGCAGCTTGTAGTCCCAGCTACCTGGAAGGATGAGGCATGAGAATTTCTTGAATCCAGGAGGTGGAGCATGCCGTGAGCCAGGATCATGCCACTGCGCTCCAGCCTGAGTGACAGAGTGAGACTGTCTCAAAAAATATATATGTATATTTTTTATTATTTTTATTTTTTATTTTTTTGAGACAGAGTCTTGTTCTGTCACCCAGGCTGGAGTGTAGTGGCATAATCTTGGCTCACTGCAACCTTTGCCTCCTGGGTTCAAGCGATTCTCATGCCTCAGACTCCTCAGTAGCTAGGACTACAAGCGTGTGCCACCATGCCCAGCTATATATAAACATAACATATATATATAATTATTAGCCAGGCATAGAGGCATACGGCTATAGTCCCAGCTACTTGGGGGACGTTGAGGTGGGAGGATTGCTTGAGCCCAGGTGTTCAAGGCTGCAGTGAGCCACTGTAATGAGCAACAGTGTGAAACCCCCTGTCTCAAATAATAAAAATAAAAGTAAATAATACCACAAACATTTATGATCTTACATAGTTTCTTAGGATTGAGAATGTAGGAGCTGGGTTGTTCTGTCTCAGGGCCTCTCATGAGATTACAGGGCTATGGTCATCTGAAGGCTTGATGGGGCTGGAGGATTTCCCAGCTCACACACCAGTGCTGGCAAAGGGCCTTCATGCCTTACCATGCAGGCCTCTCCAGAGGGCTACTGTGACATGGTAGCTGTCTTCCCCCAGACCCACTGATCCGAGATGGAAGGTGAAGTGCCTTTTGTAACCTAATCTCAGAAGTGACATACTGTCCCTTCCGTCCTGTCCTATTAGTCACACAAAGGACCCTGGGACAGTCAGTGTAGGAGGGAAGTATACCAGGCTGTGAATAACAGGAGGTGGGACCACTGGGGGCCTCCTTGCAAAGTACAACCTGCTAAATAGATATGGTTACATGTACATGTGTCCATCTGTCTTCCCTTCCCTTATTTATTTCCCTTATTTATTTATTTATTTATTTAGAGATGGAGTCTTGCTCTGTCATCCAGGATGGAGTGCAATAGCATGATCTCAGCTCACTGCAACCTCTGTCTCCAAGTTTGAGCAATTCTTCTGCCTTAGCCTCCCAAGTATCTGGGACTACAGGCACACTCCACGACGCCCAGCTAATTTTTGTATTTTTAGTAGAGATGTGGTTTTACCATGTTGACCAGGCTGGTCTTAAACTCCTAACTTCAGGTAATCCGCCTGCCTCAGCTTCCCAAAGTGCTGGGATTACAGGTGTGAGCCACCACGCCTGGCCCTTCCCTTCCCCTTTTAAAGTCCAAGTCTATATTTTGTTCTGCTCCATTCCCACACCCTTGCTTTTTAGCATGCAGCAGGTACTCAATAAATACTAAGTAGATGAATATTGTACAAGACATGACTAGTGTCTGCACATAGCCAGCTTCTCTCCATTCTGCCATAGAGCACTTCTCAGCCCCCTGCAGTTGGATGGGCTTGTGACTACTTCTAGCCAGTTCAACATGCATGGAAAAACCTGTGTCACTGCCACACTGAGGGAATGAAAGGCAGGGTTATGACTGTCTAGTCTCTCTCCTGCTGTGGCATCCCAGGAACTACAGATGTCAAATGCTCTGGCAAGTGTAGGTAACACATGAATAATCTAAATCTACTTCCATCTCAAACCTAAGAGGCTGTGCAGAATGGAGGCTCTGTACCCTGGGAGACAAGCGGCAGGTACATGAAAAGTGTCTGAGTTTTGGGGGAGTTGTTACTGCAGTCTGACCTGACCTATCCAGAATACAGATCTACCATCTCTTTTATCAAACCTGCTAGCCTCAAGTAGCAGATGGAGAAACTGAGGTCAAAAGGCCAAAAGACTTACTCAAGTAAGTCTTTTACCACTAGCAAGTGCATAGTGGAGATGAGTTTTGAATTTGAGTCTTCTACTAGTTCAGGAGGTAGTATGGTATAGCGATTAATTCCATGGAAGGTTGAACCAATACACTTGACCTGAACCCTGATGAGCAAATTGCTGAAGTTCTCTAGGCTCAGTGATCTCAGTCTGTAAAATTGGGACATGATGATTACCTTCTCCAAAGGTTACCTTTGAAGATTATGAGGACTAAATGAGATAAACTCATAAATCATAAGCCCTTGATAAATTCAGTATATTCTCATTATCATTTCCCTTATACTTCCACTTCTGAGCTATTAGAGTTTCAGCTGTTTTCTTTCACCCTTCCCCGACTCAGATATTTTACAAGGCATTTTCCAATCAATTCCAAAGCCCCAAGACTATTTTCTCCCTAGTTTCTTTTGGTAAAGATGTCGAGGTGATTTTTTTTTTTCCTACTCAAACGTAACACATTTTCTATCTTTCTATTATTAGCCTTTCTCAGCCCAACATGCTTTTTTTGGGCATTTCTCATTAGTGCAGCCAGCCTAGTGACAGCACACAGCACTGCTGACTCAAGTCAGTGGACACAAAGCAAACCAGCTTCTCGCTCTGCCACCATTGGAGAACTTACTGCAAGAGAAAACTCTCAAGGAAAACAAAGCCTCATCTGCAAAGGTCATGTGTGTATCTACTCTGGGAGAAGAGGCCTTTCCAAAGCTCTTCTTTTTTGCTGGAAACTCATTACATGTTCTTCAGTATGAAAACAGTCAAATAAATGAGGACTCAGCGATGTAATAAAATAGTATGCAGTCACCAAAAAGAATTAGGTAAGAATACTGGAACAAGGCTGATGATACAGTTTTAAGTGCAGAAAAGCAAGTTCCACAACAATATACAGAGTATAATCTTGATTTTGTAAAAGAAATACAATTTAATCAGGATACATACATTTGTATGTAATTATATATATACATATCTATATGTACAAACATACAGATACACAACTGTATACAAAAAAAAAAAAAAAAAAAAAAAAGAATGGCCAGGCACTGTGGCTCATGCCTGTAACCCCAGCACTTTGGGAGGGACAGGCAGGTGGATCATTTGAGATCAGAAGTTCAAGACCAGCCTGGTCAACGTGGTGAGACCCTGTTTCTATTAAAAATACAAAAATTAGCCAGGCATGGGGGTGTATACCTATAATCCTAGCTACTCGGGAGGCTGAGCAGAAGAATCGCTTGAACCCAAGAGACAGGGTACAGTGAGCTGTGATTGTACCACTGCGCTCCAGCCTGGGTGACAGAGCAAGCCTCTGTCATTAAAAAAAAAAAAGAAAGAAAGAAAGAAAAAGAAAAAAGAAACGGGCTGGGCACAGTGGCACATGCCTGTAATCTCAGCACTTGGGAGGCCGAGGTAGGTAGATTGCTTAAGCCAACCTGGGCAACATGGCAAAATTCTGTCTCTATATTAAAAAATATACAAAAATTAGCCAGGCATGGTGGTACATGCCTTTAGTCCCAGCTACTTGAGAGGCTGATGTGGGAGGATCATTTGAGCCTAGAAGGTTGAGGCTGTAGTGAGCCGAGATTGCACCACTGTACTCTAGTCTGGGCAATAGAATAAGACCCTGTCCTCATTCAATTCTCACCATATCTCTATGAGGTAGGTATAATTATCCCTGTATTACCAAAAAGTAAGGCTCAGAGTCAAGTGTTCAAGGTCACACAATTGAACATGCAGCAAAATACATTAGTCAACAGAATATGCAGTTGCTAAAATGTAGTCTGTTTGTACTCAGTAAAACACTGTGCCTTGATTTCTGCAAATTCACCTGCTTATCAAACTCGGGCTTCAGAGAGTCTTCAGTGAAGATGTGGAATTGGATCTTCCTGTGGCTAAAGAGCACAGCTGATTTCAGCATGACCAGCGTCTCCTCCAGCCGACTGCCACAGGCCACCACAGCCAGGTGGATCCAGAGCTCGGGTGGCAGCACAGCTTGGAAACTCCTATGTTCTTCAGGCCTCCTAGAAAGAAAAAAAACAAGTTAAAGCTATTACTGAAATCAAAAAAGTAAAAACAACAAAAAACCAGCTAGTGAATGGTTAGAACATTTCAAAACATGATCAGGCACAATCTGTTACACTTTATACAGTGATAAGCATTTTGACAATTCTTCCTGCTTGGAGAAAAATACCATTTATTCCTATATTTATCCTGGCAATAGCAGGATGAGTCACTGTTTGGACTGCTATAGGTGTCTGAGGCTTTTTCTGCCAGCACTCAGCTGTCTAGTGCCTGCTGGCTGCCTACTGGCCCATGTTTGGAAATAGTATTGCTAAACATCGACAGCTGACACAAGGGCTGTGGCGCTCCCACTCGCACAGGCCATGAAAATTAGATTTGAATGCAACTTGAACAAGAGGAGGGTAGGTTGTGGCTTTCCCATGTGAAACGAGCAACAGGATATTCCCATCATCTGGATGTTTTTAGGTTGGGGTGGAATGCATGACCACTGGACCAAAGAAAGTCATGCACGTCTGGGAGGTGAGCAAAGAAAACAACATATGTGCCCTGACTACATCTCAGGTGTTAATCCTGATCGTCTTGCCAATACTGGTGAGGTGGTGGTATGAAATTCATCTTCCAGTATGAAATTCACATTAATGAGAAACAGCCATGAGAGGGGGCAGGTTAAACTGAAAATGATCAAGGTATCAAATACTGAGTCAACAGCTGACAGAGGGATAGGGTCCAAGGGTCCAGAATCATCATCCAGCTATTTCCTAGTAATAAAGTATTTGTTCCAGACGAGGGGATGCAGCCAAGCCTCAAACACACCACTGAGAAACATTTGCAGGCAAGTTGGAAGAAGTTGGCCTGGAAAAGGTGCCCTGAGACAAATGAAACTAATTTACTTGCACAAAAGATTTGGAGACCAGGGGAACTTGGATGTCAAATGTTACGTTCCTTCCAAAAACTTCGAGTTCAATCAGCTTGCTGCTCCATTATTCACTGCATGGTTGAATAATGGCAGTCTTGCTCCAGATTTCTTTCACCAGGAGGAAAGTTGAAGATGTGGGTGGAGCATTTTGGAAAGCTTCCCAATTTGATTACTTATGAGCATGCTTAGTAGAAGCACGGCCGCATGGCTCAGCTAAGACCAGTTTGCAGAGAGTTACTTGGATTCCAATTACTTTGGGAATCACGGGAAAAGACAGTAGAGACATCCCAAATATCTCTGGAAATTGTCCACTTCTCTCCATTCTCCCTGCCATTATCTGGTGAGGCCACCATCTCCCTTCCCTTGGATCACTGAGAAAGCCCTCTGGGTGGTCCACCTGTCTCCAATGTTATCTTTAACACCCAGCCTATGCTTTCTCCTAGTTGGTACCAGGGTGATGTTCTTCTAAAATGCAAATAGGATTGTGTTATTCTCTTGATTAAAATCATGCAACAGCGCCCCACTGCCCCCAAGGTAAGTCCAAGCTGCTGACTATGGCTTCTACTTACATTTCTCACAACTGCCCCCAGCACCCCAACCTGGAGAGACAGCCATTCATAATCACAGTCTTATTCGCTTCCAATGCATGAGGCCACGCTGTGTTAGCTCCAGGTCTTGGCACATACATTGTCTGTCTCTCTTTCTCTCAGAAATGCTCTTCTCCGCCCTCTTTTCCTTGTTAACTCCAGCCCATTTATTAATCAACAAGTCTTTACTAAGTACTATTTTGTGTAGGATTATTCTATGAAGACAGCAGTGAACAAAACAAAGACACCTGAACTGGAAAAACTTACATTCTGTGGGGAATAAGGGAAACACAGAAACAATAGTCAAAGCAGATGGTAACTAAATAACTTATATAGAAAGCTAGACAGTGATGAATACTATGAAAGGAATACATAGTGGAGCAGGATGTGGGTACCAGGTGTGGCTGGCAGGCTGGGGCAGTATATTCCTGACAGCACCATGTTCAAAAAGGCCTCACTAAGGTGAGCTCTGCAAATGACCTGCAGGAGGGGAGGTAGTGAGCCTTGTGCCCATCTTGGGGAGGAGCATGCCATGCAGAGAGGACAGCAGAACAAAGACACTAAATCAGGGGTCTGCCTGAAGAATGTAAGGACCCCCACTGGCAAGACTCACATGCCTGGTCTCTTCTTTGGCTTCATGGGTGGGTTTTCATGTTCGCTATTAAGGCCAACTCCTAATTAACATGTAAAGAGGCATGAAGGAGATGTTACAGATAATGCTAAAATGACAGTCAGTTTCTAAAAATCAGTCAAGACACTAGCTGAAATACACTACAAAAGAGATTTAATGCAAACTCATTTGTTTAAAATTATGCCCAATATTTAGGGATATGTGCGTGATTCAAACGGACTAACAACATAAAGGCGATCACTTAGGTATATATGAACACCCTCGCCTGCCCCCAAACAGAACAACTCCATCTAGTTTAGCTTTTCATATTGGGCTTCTGCAAAGATAACAAGTTTTAATCTTAGTAATCAGGGAAGAATAAATCCAAATAATAGATTCATTTATTATTTTAAGATTGACAAAAATTACAAAATAAAATAGAAGTTTGACCATATCGAGCTTTCATGTGAACATGGGGCAGGGGACAGTGCAAGCTGGACTGAACACTTTGGAGGTCCACTTGGCAACATTTAGCACAGGTGAAGATGGATGTAGAACCTCCACCCCTCCAGTCCAACTCCTGCATATATAACCTGAATAAACTCTTACACATTTGCACAAGACCTATGCAAGAATGTTCACAGCAGGCCTGTTTACAGATAATGAAAAATTGGAAATAAACTTCAGTGATCATGCAAAGGAGAAAAGTGAATATATTTGCTATGGGGTTTTTGTTTTGTTTTTTGTTTTTTTTGAGATGGAGTTTTGCTCTTGTTGCCCAGGCTGGAGTGCAATGGCGCCATCTCGGCCCCCTCTGCCACCTCTGCCTCCAGGGTTCAAGCGACACTCCTGCCTCAGCCTCGTCTCAAACTCCCAACCTCAAGTGATCCACCTGCCTCGGCCTTCCAAAGTGTTGGGATTATAAGTGTGAGCCACCGCACCTGGCATATTTGCTATGTTTTTAAAGTGAATATCATATAGCAGTGTAAAAAAGATAAACCAGACTGGCATGTACCAACATAAGACCAAAGAGGATGAAGAATAACAGGCCAGTGCGGTGGCTCATGCCTGCAATCCCAGCAATTTGGGAGGTCAAGGTGGGCAGATAACTTGAGATCAGGAGTTCAAGACCAGCTTGGCCATCATGGTGAAACCCTGACTCTACTAAAAATACAAATTTAGCCTGGTATGGTGGCTTGTGCCTGTAATCCCAGCTACTTGGGAGGTTGAGGCAGGAGAATTGCTTGAACCTGGGATGCTGAGGTTGCAGTGAGCTGAGCTCGTGCCACTGCACTCCAGCCTGGGCGACAGAGTTAGACTCCATCTCAAACAAAACAAAAAACAAATGCAGGATAGTGGTTATTCCCTTTTTATTTTCTTTTCTTTTTTTTTTTTTTTTTTTTTTTTTGAGACAGAATCTCACTCTGCTGCCCAGGCTGGAGTGCAGTGGTGCAATCTCAGCTCACTGCAATCTCCACCTCCCATGCTCAAGCAATTCTCATGCCTCAGCTTCCCGAGTAGCTGGGACTACAAGTGCAGTCCACCATGCCTGTTTATTTTTTGTGTGTATTTTTAGTAGAGACGGGGTTTTGCCAGGTTAGCCAGGCTGGCCTGGAACTCTGGCCTCAAGTGATCCACCCGCCTTGGCCTTCCAAAGTACTGGGATTACAGGCGTGAGCCACCATGCCCAGCCGGATAGTGGTTATTTCTGATTAAAATCTTATTCCTTAAGCTGAGTGGTGGGCACTTCATTTTGTTATTATCTATATTTTTTTTGTGGCCCCAAACTATTTGACTTTTTTTTTTAATTAAAAAAAGCATGCACTGCCCTGCAAGAGAGCAGGCCACCTCTTCTCCTTTTTGCAGGCTTCAGTGATTTGGATTTGCACAGTATAAACAGCAGGGGCTAGGGACGACAGTCTTCCACAGTGTCTGGTGACAGGTACTAAAAAAGAAAAATAAAACCTCTCCTGGTGCCAGTTCAAGTATCAGTGGATGGGATTTAATGAGACCTTTGCTAGCCTCACTCTATTACTTCTCACGTTACATGAAAAATCTCAGGCTTTAGGTAATCAGTGTTAGTGCTGTGCAGTCACAATGCATAATAAAGTTTAAGGGCCCTGGTATGGTGTGGCTTTCACTACCTCCTACTGATGGCACTCAGTACCTCTCAAATGTCACTCAAGACTGTGAGGACCCAGGGGAGTGCAGTCTAGGGACCTAGGACTTCTTAACCCCTTGAATGACTAGGTTTGGGAAGGGAATGGGTGATAGGGAATTCCAGCAGTGCTCTAACTAATGGTTAATAAAGTTCTTATTTTTACTTTATAAAAGAGGACTGGAATGAACATTTGCTGTCCAGGAATTTTAAGGACCTGTTGCTAAGGCAGGGGCTGATGGCAACGATCCCGGTAACCATGCTGGTAGAACCTGAACAGGAATCGACTAATCACAGTGGAAAAGCAGAGCCAGATGATGGCAGGGCAGATATCTGGTAATACTGCCTGGATCTAGGTGTACCTGACCCTAATCTTGGGCACTTTCGTCATTAAGCCAATAAATCCCCTCCTCCTTAATCCAACTTGAAACAAACTTACAACTTAGTAGTCAAAATGAGAGTCATAACATTGGTCCTAAAAAGATATTTCTAATTAACTTTGACTCTTCCTGCCTTGCTCATATTCACCTGATTTATCCTTTGAAACGTCTACTGACCTATTCCTTCCTTGTTGCTCACTGCTATGACCCTTACCCAAATCTTGACCATTCTTCCAGTTTTGTGGCTGGAAGAGATGCCAGACACCATGTAGGTCAGGGGATTCCCTACCCGGCCATGCATCATAATCATTTGCAGTGTTTATCATTCTGCAGACTCCCAACCCACAGGGATTCTGATTCCATGGGTCTTGGGTGAGGTCCTGGAGTTTGCATATTAACACACTTGTATTACCTATCACCCATAGTTCAGCTATGGTCAGGAACCAGGGATCTGAGCTCACATCTCACCTCTCCTCCTTTCCTTAAGGCTACATTCCCAGAAATGGAATTACTGGGTTAATATCTATGATCCTACCAAAAAAATAGCAATTTTGATAGTTTCTCAAATTTACTCAAGTTTTTGTTGTTGTTGTTGTTGTTGTTGTTGTTGTTGTTTGAGACAGAGTCTTGCTCTGTCACCAGGCTGGAGTGCAGTGGCATGATCTTGGCTCACTGCAACATCCGCCTCCCATGTTCAAGCTATTCTCCTGCCTCAGTCTCCCGAGTAGCTGGGACTACAGGCACAAGCCTCCATGCCTGGCTAATTTTTTGTATTTTAGTAGAGATGGGGTTTCACCATGTTGGCCAGGATGGTCTTGATCTTCTGACCTCGTGATCCACTCGTCTCGGCCTCCCAAAGTGCTGGGATTATAGGCATGAGCCACCACACCCAGACAAATCTATCCAAGTTCTAAAGGAAAATATCAGACTAAGAGAAGAACACAAAAAGCATAGCAAACGCTACCCCAGCCATCTCTGGATTACTTGTACAATGTAAGCAGAAATGGTCTTGCATAAGACCTACTGCTTCCTAATTCCACATATTCCAATGGGTGATGCATAGGTGCTAGTAAACATTTAGACTCCAATGCAGCAAATAACACTGAGTCACACAGTGAGAAAGCTATTCCATTTTCAGTGGTTTTTCAACGTCTAAGAACAAGAAAGTCTAAGCTTGATACGTTTTAAGAATTTTAATATTTTCCTATTCTTTTTTTTAATTATTGTTTTGTTTTTTGAGATAAAGTCTTGCCCTGTCTCCCAGGCTGGAGTACAATGGCGCGATCCCAGGTCACTGCACCCTCTGCCACCCAGGTGCAAATGATTCTCCTGCCTCAGCCTCCCAAGTAGCTGGGATTATAGGTGCCCACCATCATACCCAGCTAATTTTTGTATATTTAGTAGAGGCCAGGTTTCACCATGTTAGCCAGGCTGGACTCAAACTCCTGACCTTGGGATCTGCCTGCCTTGGCCCCCCAAAGTGCTGGGATTACAGGTGTGAGCCACCGCGCCTGGCCTTTCTTACTCTTTTGTATTTTTATATTTTTGTAGAGAAGGAGTCTCACTATATTTCCCAGACTGGTCTTGAACTCCTTGGCTCAAGTGATCCCCCCGCCTCAGCCTCCCAAAGTATTGGGATTACAAGCATGAGCCACTGCACTCAACTCAGCTTGCTGCTTATATGTCTTGAACACTTTTCTGATATTGCCTAATCCTCCCTTTCAATTGAAAAGACAACAGAACCTTTAGTAGGCAAGAATATCAAGCCAGAAATGAACAACATTTAGTGTTCTTAGTGTTTGATTTGACAATTACCTTCTATTTATGTTATTACTGACAATTTCTGGCTTTCTGATATAAAATTTCTTTTAAAAATAAATGTAGTTAGGATGTGGAGAAACTAGGACCCTCAAACATTGCTGGTGGTATTAGAAACTGGTACAGCCACTTTGGAAAGGTTTGGCAATTCCTGAGAATGTTAAATATAGAAGGTACCATATGATCCAGAAGTTCCTCTCCTAGTTACATACCTACAAGAATTGGAAACATGTGTCCATATAAAAGGTTGTACACAAATCTTCAAACAGAGCATTATTCCCAATAGCCAAAAAGTCCAACTTAAATGTCCATCAACTGGTGAACTGATACATCAAATGTAGTATATCCATACAATGGAATAGTAAATGGCAATAAAAAGGAATCAAATATGATACAATGCATGCTACAACATAAATGAACCCTGAAAACAGTAAACCTGTGAATGTCATGAAAATGAATAAAGCCACATATTTTACCATTCCACATATAAGAAAAGTCCAGAATAGGCAAAGCCACAGAAATAGGAAGCAGATTAATGAGGCCAGATGCGGTGGCTCACGCCTGTAATCCCATCACTTTGGGAGGCCGAGATGGGTGGATCACTTGAGATCAAGCATTTGAGATCAGCCTGTCCACCTTGGAGAAACCACATCTCTACTAAAAATACATATATTAGCTAGGTGTGGTGGTGCATGCCTGCAATCCCAGAACTTTGGGAGGACAAGGAGGGTGGATCACATAAGGCCAGAAGTTTGAGACCAGCCTAGCCAACATGGAGAAACCTCATCTCTACTAAAAATACAAAAATTATCTGGGCATGGTGGTGATAGCTGGTGCCTGCAATCCCAGCTGCTCGTGTGGCTGAGGCAGCAGAATCACTTGAACCCAGGGGGTGGAGGTTGCGGTGAGCCAAGATCATACCACTGCACTCCAGCCTGGGCGATATAGCAAGACTCTGTCTCAAAAAAAGAAAAAGAGAGAAAGGAAAGAAAGGGAAGATAGTGAGGGAAGGAAGGAAGGGAGAGAAGGAGGGAGGGGGGAAGAAAAGAGAAGAGATTAATGGCTGTCAGTAAGTAGGGGGAGGGGCAAATGGGAAGTGACTAATGGCTTAATGGGTACAGGGTTTCTTTTCGGGGTGATGAAAATGTGAAAATGCTCTGAAATTTGATGGTGGTGATGGAGGTACAATTCTTTGAATAAACTAAAAACCACAGAATAGTATACTTTTTTTTTGAGACAGAGTCTCGCTCTGTAGCCCAGGCCGGAGTGCAGCGGTGCAACCTCAGCTCACTGCAACCTCTGCCTCCTGGCTCCTGGTTCAAGCAATTCTCCTGTCTCAGCCTCCCGAGTAGTTGGGATTACAGGCGTGAACCACCATGCCCAGCTTTTCTTTTTCTTTTTTTTTTTTTTTTGTATTTTTAATAGAGACAGCATTTCGCCATGTTCACCAGGCTGGTCTTGAACTCCTGACCTCGTGATCCACCCACTTCAGCCTCCCAAAGTGCTGGGATTACAGGGCGTGAGCCACCGCACCCAGCCTGCATTGTATACTTTTAAAAGGTATTTGAGTTAAACTACAATAAAGCTGTTATTAAATAAATACATCAGTGCACTTATGTTTATAACATGGATAGATGTAAAAAATTTAAAAGCTGGTAATGGTAGTGTAGCAATATTATAAGAATTGTGGGCCAGGTGCGGTGGCTCACACCTGTAATCCTAGTACTTTGGGAGGCCGAGGCGGGTGGATCACCTGAGGTCAGGAGTTCGAGATCAGCCTGGCCAACATGGTGAAATCCCATCTCTACTAAAAATACAAAAATATTAGCTGGGTGTGGCGGTGGGCTCCTGTAATTCCAGCTACTAGGGAGCCTGAGGCAGGAGAATCACTTGAACCTGGGAGGCACAAATTGCAGTGAGTCAAGATCAAGCCACTGTACTACAGCCTGGGCAACAACAGCAAAACTACATCTCAAAAAAAAAAAAAAAAAAAAAAAAGAATTGTGATGCCATGTGGGAACAAGTGAAATTTGGAAAATGTTGCCCCAGTTGTCCTGGCTTGAGTGTACCCCACACTCAAATGAAAAATGATATTCAGAGTAACACAGAAGGCTCGGAGGGAGAAGCAACTTCCATGCTTCCTCTCCATGGTGCCTGAGACAAGCGTCTCCTTAATCGCTCAAAAGTCTCAAGCATGCGACTTAATTAAACTTCAATTTCTGGAGTGTATAAATAATGAAATATGGCATTTATGTGTAGTGCTATTTACTTTGTAGCCTATTACTGCAAAACACACTGAATTATTAGAGCGAGTAATTGGTTCTACTCAGACCCTCTTCTCTGCTGTCTCCTGTTAGTTCTCTTATCAGTGCTTCTCCTGAACTGTCAAGCTAAATTAACTCAGGTGAACCCGAGGCTGCCATACAGACTGGCAGGGTAAGTTGGATGGAAAATCACACTTCTTTCAAATACAGCCCCAAACTGTGCTGTTGGCAACTAGTTTTACTTACAGAAGGAAACAGAAATATGTGGGGGGAAATGGTAGGAGATGAATTTTAAAAAGCTGAATATGCTCACCTTATGGGAAGAATAGATTAGTGGTGTCCCCTCCCTAGTGGAATGTTTTGCAAGATGAAACCATTTTTGCTATTTTAACACAGAGAAGGTCTGCAAATGAGGCGAGAGTGGCAGTTAAGGAAGTGGAAACAACACTTTGATACAGCCCCTAGAAGAAGAGTCCGGTGATGGATAATTATAGCCATGCCAAGTGTTGGCAGTGAGAGTCACTCCTAAAGCTCCCTGCAAACCACAGGCTTTGGAAGGCATGAATCCCGACAAAAATGTTCTCCCTTGATGCCATGATTAGATTCTTTATTCAGAACCCACACATGATACTAAGGACTTTGCTAACAGTTAAATCACTTTTAATGACCCATGGTTTCGAGTTAAATCAAATATCATAAATCTATCAAGACAGAAGAGCTGGCAATTGCCTTGAAGTCATGGTATTATATGAATAATGCCAAGAGAGTGCCAAAGACTCCATGGAGGGCTTAATGACATTATTTGATCAATGCATTTAATTATTAATAGTATATATTTAGCTTGACTCATGATATCTGAAATGAGGCTGTATTCTTTTTTTTTTTTTTTTTGAGACAGAGTGTTGCTCTGTCACCTAGGCTGGAGTACAGTGGTGTGATCTCAGCTCACTACAACCTTCGCCTTCCAGGTTCAAGCAATTCTCTGCCTCCACCTCCCGAGTAGCTGGGATTATAGGCGCCCACCACCATGCTCGGTTAATTTTTGTATTTTTAGTAGACATGGGGTTTCACCATGTTGGCCAGGCTAGTCTCTAACTCCTGACCTCATGATCCACCCGCCTTGGCCTCCCAATGAGGCTGTATTCTTAAAGTCTAGGTCTAATGCATAGTAGGTGTTCAGTGCCTAACATTGGTGATTACAGCTATGCATATACGTGTGTGTGTGTGTGTTTGCTTTTAGACATCATTGTGCACATACATAAGCTTTAAAATCAGTAAGTGTCACAGCAAGGATTCAAATCCAGAGAGCTGGATTTAAGAGGCCATGCTTTTAGTCATTATGTTATATGTGGAACCACACACAAGTAAGTTAGAAGAGCCCTCTCTGAGCAGATGAAGCCCCTACGCAGGGTTCCTGGCATGGACTGGACTTCAGTCTCCCATGCCCAGCCTCCCCGGGTGCTCATGTGCAGGGAATGATTTCCACAACAGACCTTCACCAACTCTACCTTCCTAATCCATCCATTTGCCATTCGTGGACGTTATTCACATTTGTGTTTATTCTATGAAGGCACCTGGACTATTCTCATTTCATTTTTTCCCTTATGATTTTTCCTGACATATAGGAGATTCTGTTTCTCTATCTCCTTCTTCTTTCCAAATTAACATGTTATTGAGATTTTAAAATATGAATCGGCGGTGCTAGTTTGAAATAAATGGCTGTTGACATACGAGGGAGAAGAATTAGATGAGGATTACATCTTCTGCAAAGGGGCATTTCTGTCTCATTTCCTGAAAAAGATCATGAAGGACTTTGAAACTTAAAGGGAGGAAATGAAGAAAAATGGTCTCCCCAACTAATTTTCAGCTTCTTAAGTCTCAGGCCATCAAAAGATTTTTAATTTTTATGGTAATTTATATACTTTAAGTTATTTAATGCATATACAAGTAGTGCATACATTGTAGAAAAATTTTCAACTACTACTGGCAAATGTGGGGTGGGGGTGCTCAATTCCAATTTCATAACTACCGTTAAAATGTTGGTATACTGGCCGGGCACAGTGGCTCATGCCTGTAATTCCAGCACTTTGGGAGGCTGAGATGGATCACCTGAGGTCAGGAGTTCGAGATCAGCCCGGCCAACATGGTGAAACCCCATCTCTACTGAAAATGCAAAAATTAGCTGGGTGTGGTAGCATGTGCCTGTAATCCCAGATATTTGGGAGACTAGGGTAGGAGAATCACCTGAGTCTGGGAGGCGGAGGTTTGCAGTGAGCCGAGACTGTGCCACTGCATTCCAGCCTGGGCAACAGAGTGAGACCCTGTCTCAAAAAAAAAAAAAAAAAAATACAAAATTAGCCGGGCATGGTGGCAAGTGCTGTAATCCCAGCTACTCGGGAGGCTGAGGCAGGAGAATTGCTTGAACCTGAGAGATGGGGGTTGTGGAGAGCCACTGCACTCGAGCCTGGGCAACAAGAGCGAAACTTTGTCTCAAAAAAAATTTTTTTTGGTATATTGTCTTCCAGAGTTATACCCAATATATGTGGTTATGTGTATATAAATATGTAAACATATGAAAACTTTTAAACTTGAAGTAGGATCATTTTCATAACTTGTTTTTTTCTTACAAAATTTGAACAATTACAAAAAACTAGAGAGGCTCTAGAAAGCTATGAAATGGTTCAAACTGTGAGATTTGTTCTCAGGTACAGCATGGTGGTTAGCAGTTTTGCTCTAGAAGCACATGAACTTGCTTCAAATTCTAGGCCTGCCACTTGGCTGTCCTATCTTGGGCAAATGCTTTAACCACTTTTAGCCCTCAGTTTCTTCATCTGTAAAATGGCCATACTGATGATAATGGACATCTGCTTTGGATTTTAGGATTTCTTACTGGCATCCATTTTTAGGGCTTTCTGGTAAAAGCACCTTCATTTTATTTTGAAGACACCACTCTTTTTCTGTTCTCAGTCCGTGAGGCTTGGAGGGATAGAATCAGCTGCTCCTCATCCCACCAGCTGTAGGCACATCCCACGTGTGGCCATCAGTGATTGGATACACATGTGATCCAAGTGACGCCAAGAGAGGCTGCCCTGGGACTTTGGCTGGATGGAATTTTCCCCTTAGGGGCTACTAGAGGAGGAGTCTGCATGCCCAGACCTATCGGGAATCCTTACGTGGAGAAAACTTACCTGAGAGTGTCACTCACACAGAAGGAAGCAGAGCTAAAAGGAGGCAAGATGGTTAGAAATCCTGGCTTCACCTGTGACTGAAGCTTTATCTTTTTGCACTTTCCAGTTTATAAGCCAGTTAAAACTCCTTTTATGACTAAGTGATACAAACAGATGAGCTGGCATTCTATCACTTGCAACTGAAAGAGTTCTACCCTATCTAATATGAGTTCCTACCTCTTAGGTTATTACGAAGGTCAAATGAAATAACGTAGTGAAGTGCTTAATAAGGTACCTGACATATTTTAAGTCATCATTCAATATTAGTTGTTATCATAATTATTAAATATTAACATGAAATTCATCAGAAGCCTTCATTTTTCTCTAAAAATTTTATATCCAAGCCAAAACCAGACTAGGCAGGGCAACAAAAACACATTATTTTATGTATCAATACTCTACTGTGAAACAGATTTGAACTGCTGGAGAACATCTTTTTTTTTAATTTGAGACAAGGTCTCACTCTGTCGCTCAGGCTAGATTGCAGTGGTGCAATCTCGGCTCACTGCAACCTCTGCCTCCCGGATTCAAGCGAGTCTCATGACTCAGCCTCCTGAGTAGCTGGGATTACAGGCACCTGCCACCATGCCTGGCTAATTTTTGTATTTTTGGTAAAGACCAGGTTTCACCATGTTGGTCAGGCTGGTCTCAAACTCCTGACCTCAAGCAGATTTTGCCCACCTCAGCCTCCCAAAGTGCTGGAATTACAGGCATGAGCCACTGCGCCTGGCCACATTCCTTTAGCTTTGAATGAGGAGACTGAGGTTGGTGTATCATTTATTATATATAAAAGCTGAGTTGCTGTTTCAAGTCATACCTGCCCCCACAGAAAAAGCCTGCTTGAATCTGCATCTTTTAAAAAATACGTAAAATTGAAACAGAGATGGGGGGGGTCTCACTATGTTGCCTAGGTTGGTCTCTAACTCCTGGACTCAAGCGATCCTCCTGCTTCAGCCTCCCAAAGTGCTGGGATTACAGGCATGAGCTGCCAGGCCCAGCCTTGAATCTGCATCTTAGCCCTTGCTAACACTTGCCGGGAGTTTCTGGTGTGGCATGTTCAGTGTCAGCATTCTACCTGCTTTGTCTCCTTTTGTCACTGAATTTATTTCTGAGAAAGCCACAATTTGCTGAGGACTGACTTATTCAAAGTCACACAGGTACTTAGCTGGGTCTAGTTATGGCTCAGTTACTAACAATGCAATGATGGATAATAACAGTACTCAGAACAGCGAATCATTTGGTGACTCCCCTGAGCTAACCCTGTGCTAGGTACTTTATGTACATTATTATTTCACCTCTTGGAGCTCAGTCTTCTCACTCATAAAAGGGAGTCACATTTTGGATGTGTTCTCTACTGTCTTATGTAAAGCTTGGATTCTAAATTACACCATATGAGATTACAGTTTCTCATGTTGCTAAAAGAGATAGGGAATCATCTAAAAGTCACTTGAAATGTATCAGGGTCCTCTTTGCTGTCACAAAATCAGCAACTCCCAATAAAGGTACATGTCAAAAAGCTTATTTTTCCAGGAGGAGTTTTCAGAACTTCATAATCGGAAATAAATCAGAATATTTAAGAGAAATGTAAAATGAATTCTATCTTCAACAGAATTCTCTTATTTTATTTGTTAAATTGTGCTAAAATACGTATAACATAAAATTTTGTCTTTTTTTTTTTACAGTGAATTATAAATGAAGAGAAGTATTCCTAAAGAAAATCTCTTCTCAAATTATCTTCCAAATACTCTCACCTGTGAGTTTTAAAAGGCACAGTGTCAATATGACCAGTATTTACTGAATTTAGTAAAGGTGCTAAAAGCAGGTGCTATATTCAAATTAGTTCAGATTATTTGCTAGTAAGTAACAAATGCAAGTCAAACTAGATTAAGAAAAAGGGGAACTGATTACATCTCGGAATCTAGAAAAGATTGAAACAGCACAGCCAGTGAAAGGCAAGAAGCTGGCCTTGGAACAACACTGGGAACTGACCCCCGAGCCCACCTAACCCCACCCCAGCCCACCCCATCTGGGTTGCTCTGCGTCACTTCTCATCTCTCCATATCATCTTGGTTTCCATGAACACCCATTGCAGAACAGCCTTCTCCACTGGCAGAAATACGGCTGCAATCCCTGAGTTGGATACTGTACAGCTTCAGCCACTAGAAACAGTTTGCCCTTATGCTGTTCCCTTAGGTCTCTGTTGTGCCAAACCCCCATTAACCTCAGTGGGGAAGGCACCAGGTTCAAGAGCTGAAGAAGAGACCCAGAGCTAGCAAATGAGACCTGGGGATTTACTGGGGGCTTCCATACAGGGGAGAGAGTTCAGTGGCAGCAGGCTGGGCAGGAGGACCGCCTTACATACAGCCCAGTGGTGGTGGGTTGGGCAAGATGACGGCACAGTCCAGTCTGGGAGGGCTGGGCAGAAGAACTGCAATTGTTTGCAAAAGGTGTGCAGTTTATATATTACAGTGTTTTCACTTACCACCCTCCCCTCAATGTCCTCCACCTGGCAACCTTCATGCAACCCCAAACTCAAGGCCTCGATCCCTTGTACAGCCCGTGTTCCCCGGGAAAGGATGGGGCCTCAGATGTTCCTCACAGAACATAAGAATGAATCTCTGGGTTGGCTGCTCCACGATTCCCTAGGTTGGAACACATGTTCAGGTGTGTCTGCCACAGGGTTATTCTACAGGTATGCTCAAGCTATTGCTATCAGGTACATTTACCATATAGTCTGCGATCCCAGTTTTTTTAAAATCCTTAAAAAAAGCTCTAATTTCACTCAGGAACCTACCTCTGGTAAGTTACCCACAGCATTTGATAAGGTCAAGTGCACACAATGGCTGCTCCAGAGGGTGGATGTTCACTTCCTGGGTGCCTCCCCAACTATTCTACTTTCTCTCCATCAATAGTTCCAAGATTTTTATTTAAAAGAACCATCTGGTTCAGATAAGATTATTTTGAATGTAATTATGGAACCCTCAACTTGAACACAGGGCCCAAGAAACGTTAGACCTCAGGATGCCTTGATTCTGGGACTCAGTGGTGTCCTCAAGGACCCGTATTTTCTTTCTTTTTCTACTGGCCAAACAGATGGCTTCATCCTAGAGGTGATTCCTTTATGATCATGGTGGCAGCTGGGGCTATTTATTTCCTTGGTTGTATCTAGAAGATAGGGTTTTTTGTTTAATAATGTAAAAAAAGTTCTTTCCTTCTGGCTGATTGGGCCAGTTTGGGGCATATCACACCTCTGAACCAATAGCTGTCGGCAGAGAAATGAATGGATTGACAGGCTTAGTCCTGGATACAAGAAGCTCACACTATGAAAGGGATGGATCATCATGGTGGTCTTAGACACTCCCTTGGGGTGACCTAGTGAGACACTACCTGACTGTGCCCTCCAGTGACTGAATTCCCATCATACTAAGAATAAATTTCAGTTTCCCAGAGTGGCCTTTGAGCCCTTGCCTGATCTCAACCCCATTTAGTTTTCTAAAAACTCTCCTACCTCTCCTTTTATTACAAATAATAAAAATAATAAAATCTATTTAAAAGGAAAAAACGTCCCTCTCTTTTAACAGTGTTACTTTTTTTTTTTTTTTTGAGATGGAGTCTTGCTCTGTTGCCCAGGCTGAAGTGCAGTGGCACAATCTTAGTTCACTGCAACCTCTGCCTCCCAGGTTCAAGTGATTCTTCTGCCTCAGCCTTCCAGGTAGCTGGGACTACAGGCCCCCACCACCGTGCCCAGCTAATTTTTGTATTTTAGTAGAGACAGGGTTTCACCATGTTGGCCAGGATTGTCTCAATCTCTTGACCTCATGATCCGCCTGCCTGGGACTACCAAAGTGCTGGGATTACAGGTGTAAGCCACTGTGCCTGGCCTTAATGGTGTTACTATTAAAGACCCTCACTATTCTTCTAAAGGGTATAGGACTATTTTGAATATTATTAGATAATAAGGAACTGAATACTATAAGTAAAGCCGTAGAATAGGGCTGGCACAGCCAGGTCCTGCACTCATTCATTAGTTCATTCAACAAATATTTATTATCTACCATGAGATCATTTCTGTTTTAGTAATCAGTGAAACAGTGATTAAGGAGATCACTGTTAAGTGTACATGAGGGGACAGGAACAAATACAATATAATATTCACACAGTGAGTGCTGTGAAAAGCAAAGCACTAGGCAGGGTAAGGAAGAAGAGAGTGATGCAGAGGACCCTGTGTTCTTCAGCAGCTAGGAGGACCCCTCTCAGAAAACATTTGAGCATAGTCTTGAAAGAAAAGGGGGAGTTGGCCATGCTAGGATGTGCACAGACATTCCAGCACAGAAAATGGGTACACATTGCTGAAGCAGGAATGGGCTTGGTGTATTTGAAGGTCAGTGTGGCTGAAGTGGAGCAAATGAATGGGGAGTGGCAGGACAGGAGGCCAGAACACTAAATGGGGTTAAGATCAGGCAAGGGCTCAAAGGCCACACTGGGAAACCGAAATTTATTCTTAGTGTGATGTGAAGTCAGTCGCTGGAGGGCTTTAACCAGCAAATGAGTGGAACCCCATCTGGTCTACTTAGCACAGATTATTTCAGCAGCTGTGAGGAAAATGGACTGTAGAGGGCGCTAGAGTGAAACCACACAAACCAGAGAGTAGGCACCTGTAGGTGTCCAGGCAGGGAATAATGGTGGTTAGGAGCTCAGTAAGTAACCACGGAGTAGAAATGGTGGAACCGGGCATGTGCTTTTGCGACAGAACCAATAGGGCTTACTGACTGAGTAGGTGTGGAGGGTGATCGAGGGGATTCATGGACCAGTCAGCAAAAATGAATTGTGGATAGAATCAAGACTCACACTACATAATATCATAGATGGTACTCAAGATCTGGACACCTTTAATATGCTCTGGGGCTATCGGCTAATTATAGGATGGCCATAGATGAAGCCTTTTGCTATAGAACACCATCCCTTTTTAGTGAGACCTTTATTCAGGTTTGAACACTCTGAGAAGACTTATCTCAGACACTAAAGAGAACTGCAGGAAATTGTGTCTCTTGATGAGACGCATGATTCCTTTCACTGGAGCAGCTGGGGATGCTGCCAAGTGTAATGTATTTCCGTATTGTCTCCTTTCCCTCATCCCCAAATTCTGGGAGGGCAGCAACTCCATTCACCATTGTACCAGAATTGCCTGGCAGAGTAAATGTGCAATCACCTATGCTGAATGACTGTGGAATAAAATGGCAGAGGAAAACTACAGGGCTTAGAGGTAGCTTAAGTCTCCCTTAGAAGCCATATTTTAAGAGAAACAGCAATATCCAGGCCAACACAGAAGAAAAAGAATAAAGTTCAGGAGAGGGTTGAGGTTGAGTAATCAGTAAGAATCCTAGGATGGAGCCCATAAATGAGAAACAGTGATTTTGCAAGAGTTAGCACAAAGGGCCATGCAATAGCCATCATTGGGATTTTGTTGCTAAACTTGATGATCTCACCACAGGATCATCAAATGCCTGAGCTGGAAGAGATCTCATACAACTTTTGTATTAATGTACTCATTTCACAGACGAAGAAAATAAGGTGAAATGGCTTTGGACTAGAACCCAGTTTGCTGGATTCCACATGCCAAATTCTTTTTTATATTGAACTGATTCGCAGTTAAACTTCCCTTCCATATGTGGGCTCAAGGAAGAGTTTTCAGAAACAACCTAGAGAGAGTCTTCTAATGTCTATTAGAATCCATTCCCAAGTACAATTCTCATCTTATGATGCAGTTCCATGAAAAAAAAAAAAGATCTCTCTTGATAAACCTTTCCTCTTATTCAGTGAAAATGAGGCAGCCCATCATGGTTCCCTTTTTGAAATGGCTGCCAGGAAGCTTAGAGTTAAATTTAACACTTAATCCTACTAACAAAAGTACTGTTTATTTTTTGGCAAACAGTATTTATTTACCCCTCTTATGACTTTTCATTTTTTTATACCATTTCAATGGACTTACTGTATATGTGTCTTTTACTATATGTCGTCTCAAATTCTTTTTGGAAGTCAGCCAGCTATAAATCACCAATAAACCAAAATAGAAGGAAGATTTCATTTCTCTTGTGCACTGGGACTGCTGCTTCCAGTATGGTGTCTGTTTTCAAATCCTCCCCACCCCTTGACAGAAAAGCTCAGACCTTGCTTACCTTCTGGCTTTATATTTATAGAGAAGGAGGCCACCGCAGGACAGATTGCATACAAATGACTAGTTATAAAATTGTAGGGTCTGCCTACTAACGAGGCAAGTCCTTGGAAACTTCTGTGAAATGAAAACAAGATGTGGAAGGAGAGTGCTGTGTTTCCTGCATTGACGTGGCAGAACTTCACTTACAGCAGCCCCCTAGGGGAGGCGAAGCAGCACAGGCTGTGGATGGTAAGCAGGTGGTGGACTGTGTCGCATCCAACTCCAGGCTCTCAGCTAACTACAACAGCAAGCCTGACCCTCCCCAGGCCAGAGAAATGAGATCACATAGCCTTCATCTCTTCTGGATTCTAGCCATGTCAAGAGATTAAAGCACTCGTTTTCTGAAAACACAAGGCTTTCTCTTCCTTCCCTAAATAAAATTCCTCCTAAACCACAAAAATTTAACCCAAGCAGAATTAGGAAAGCAATAAAGGAGTCCTAGTAGAGATCTTTCCTCCTGCTCCCTCACAACTTCAGAATCTTCTGCTGCCATTTCTGTCGAGGTAGCAAGAGAAAGATAAATAAGTCCCAGAAAATGTCAGCTGTTTACGCATTTGAGCCTGAGACTTCCTGTGGCTTTTGTTTTTTACTCCTTCCCCAGTTTTAAAATATTGTTCTTTATTCCTATGGTGTTGGCCATGATTTCCATGATAATCTAAGAGATATGTTCAAAAGAAAAATGGCTTCAAGTGTATGGTTGCTCCTGGAAATAGTCCTTCCCTAAAACATCCATTTGGATTCTGTTCATGATCTCCTCCTAGTCAGAGCCACTTTGTTCAGATAGAGACAAAAAGATGCTACGCCACGGTTCTCAACACTTTGAAGAATGAGAGTTCCAAAAATCTATAGTGTTTCTTTAAAAAACATCTCAGTAAAATTACGAATTGCAGGAAAGTCTATGGTATGACATCAGCATAACAGGTAAGTGCTCAACCAGAGCCCACACTGCCTGAATCTTTATCCTTCTCTACCAGGTTACCTGTGAACCTTGGACAAATTGCTAACCCTTGTGCAATACTTTCCTCATCCGAAAAGTGGGGATTACATTGGTGCTTATTTGCAGAGCAGGTTCTCAAACTTTGCTATGCATGAGAAACAATGGGAGGGACTTGTTAAAACACAGGTTGCTGATGCTACCCCCAAAGCCTCTGATTCTGTAGAGCTGGGGTGGGGCCCAGGAATCTGTATTTCTAACAAGTTCCCAGATGATGCCTGTGCCACTGCTCTGAAGTCTACACTTTGAGAACAACTATCAAAGGGTTATGGTGTGGGCCACGCACAGTGGCTCACGCCTTAATCCCAGCATTTTGGGAGGCTGAGGCAGATGGATCATTTCGGCCTAGGAGTTCCTGGCCAATATGGTGAAACCCCATCTCTTTAGCTAGGCATGGTGGCAAACGCCTGTAATCCCAGCTACTTGGCAGGCTGAGGCATGAGAATCACTTGAACCCGGGAGGCTTGAACCTGGGAGACAGAAGTTGCAGTGAGCCAAGATCGAGCCACTGCACTCCAGCCTGGGTGACAGAGTGAGAATCTGTCTCAAAAAAAAGAAAAATCGGCCGTGGGGGGAGGTTATGGTGTGGATTATGTAGTTGTATATGTAAGCGTTAACTGTGACTATTTTTATATACTGCAGTTAGCACTGTCCTTGGCAATAGGTTAGCTACATTAAGGGGTGACAGTTATTATATTATTATCTTACCAGTTGTCCCATCAAACTTAGAAATCATGTTAAACTTGCAGTCAAATCCTAATTAATCTATTATAAGAAACTCCAGTATAGAAGAGGGGAAATCCTATTAATTTCCTAACAGAGATATCCTTAAAGACTGTATACATCCAGAAAGGGCTGTAAAGTGTTATCAGTACTTTAAAGTGAGAGATTATTGGGAGTTTTTTTCCCCCCTAAAACTTGTCAGTACCCATCTGTACTGAGGCATAAGGCAAACAAAGCTGACACAGCTCCTTCTTGAGGTTTTGTGTCTTTTCTCTTGATTACAGTAATAGTGCCAAAGAGATTTAGTCATTATGGTCAAAAAGGAATTTTTCAACTTTTTTCAGGTTGAAATTAAAGAGCCCAGCAAATGAGGACGTTGCAATGGCAGTTAGAAACAACAGTTTTGAAAAGGGCAGATGAAACAGACCCGCTACAAGACAAGGGGATGGTGGAAAACCCTTCACAACAAAGGAAATGAACGCAAATCCCTAACCTGCGGGCATTCCAGCAACCCAAAGACCAAAGATAAAGCGCTAGGATGAAAAGCCTCCGCGTGTTAAGCTTTGTGTAGGGAAAGAGAGTATTAAACAGAAGGTCGAAGGTTAAGATGTTTTCCTTGTAGGACCCTTTGGACCGTACCTGAACCTGAAACAGAATGAAAATCAGGAAACCCCCACTCCGTCTTTTCTGTGCCACTCATCAGTCTTTTCAAGGAGAAAACTCTTTAATAAACTTAGGTCAAGTGTCTCATCTGTTCTAAGCACGGGGGTACTCGAGGTTGAATGAGAGGCAGCCAGTCCTTGGTAAACATCTAACTTTTCCAACTCAATCAGATCTACGGTTTCGGTAAAATTCTCCAGTGAAACATGAGAATTAGATAAGCATTCCTGCATCGTGATGGCTTTTGAAAAATTAAACAAAGGGTGCATGTTTGCAAGAGTGCAAAAATACGCCTCGCCTTGACAGTTAAAAAACGTAACGTACAGAACCACTTTCCTTGACACTTCAAAATGTACGTGATTATCAGCACTGAGCTGTTAGGAGTCCACCAAGGTGGGTCTTCACTTCAACCGGGCTAAGAAACAGAAGTGGGTAGTCCGTGGGTGAAACGTGGAAGTCTGTCTCTCCGGCCCAAAGCCTCCCTTGGACTTGGCGCGGGTGTATGGAGCGAGACACGGGTCCCCACATGGGATTCTGGGGTTGCCACGACTCACCTCGCCAACTTCTCCAGTCTCGCAGCGCCCCGGCGGTCCGCTCGGGGGCGCGGACGCGGGGGACGACGCCTCCGAGCTCCCGGGCCGGCTCTGGGGAGGGCGCCCGGCCCCGGCCAGCGTGCGGGGACCGGCGCGGGGTGGCGCTGCGGGGCGGACGCCGGGCGCGCGGGCGGCGCAGGGGGCTCAGCGCGGCCGGCGCGCAGGGACAGCAGCGCCAGCAGAAGAGCGGCCAGCGCGAGCAGGAGCAGCGCCGCCGCCTTGCTGCGGAGCTTCATGGTGCGGCGCGGCGGCGGCGGCGGCCCCCGGGCGGCTCGGCCCCTCTGCGCATCGCGGCGGCGGCGACAGGACCAGTGCAGCAGCGCGCGGCGGTCGCCTCCTCCGTCCGCCCGCCGGGGACTGGGGTCGTGGCGGCCGGCGGGCGCCCGGCGGCGGCGGCGGCGGAGAAGGAGGAGCACGAGGAGAGGAGGGGGAGGCGGTGCGAGTGGGGCTCCAGGAGGAGCAGCTTGCACCTACCGTACTGTGTGGAGTAGCCGCCCCTCCGCCCACCCGCCCGCCGCCAGGCGCTCAGGCTTCTGGTAGCGCAGACTCAAAACCACTTCATTCATTCGTTCGTTCGTTCGTTTACCTCCCCATTCACCCACCCACCCATGCCATCCACTCGTCCCTCTGATTCTCTCATGCCATGATTAACTTATTCGTTAATTTATTCCATATGTTTCCCTCTAATTTATTTTATCCATCTATCCATACATTCGTGCACTTATCCACACATCTTCTCAGGCAGGAAAATCTCTGTCCTGTTTGCACAGTGCAGAGGTCTGCACGTGGTGGTGCCAATAAATACCTGTTGAATAAAATCTTGCTGCCTCTGTCTTGCCACGTCCCTTCTTCTTGGAGGAGGATATACTGAACAAGGACACAAGCAGTAAAGCAAAGCAAGTAAAATTAGGAGTTGGGGTTTCAGCCTCGAACACCAAAGTAGAACTTGGGACAGCTAGACTGGACCGAACAGATCCATGCAGCCCGAAGAAATTAGAGAATGAATTTCAAAGTCTGAATTTGAAATCTGACACTGTCACTTAACTGGCTTGGTGATCCTGAGGAAGCTGCACAACTTCCTTACATGAAAAATGAGAATAACAATACTGCTCACCACAGAGGCGTTTTGTGGGCATTAAATTAAGTAATGCCTTCAAAGACACTAGCACAGTGCTTGGCTCACAGTCGGTGCCTAATAAAAGTTCTGTAATGATTAGTCCAATAAAACATAGCTTATCATATACACATTAACACATATTTTTCTTTCCGGCACAGATTTAAGATAGAGTAATAACTTCATGACACAATGTAAGAATGGCTTCTTTGGAGACTTTAACAGCTACAATCGCCAGATGAAGGTCATAATTTCCAGACTATTCTTCCAGGGCATCCCCAGTCACAAATCTGAAACATTAGAACACATCCTCTATGACTCACGGCGAATTGACAGCCAGGACTCCATTAACCATTAACTCTCTTTTCGGCACACCATACAACAAAGAACACTAGTTATAATAACATCATCTCTGAGTTTCTTTTCTTTCCTTCTTTCCTTCTTTTTTTTTTTTTTTTTTTTGATTGCTCTGTCGCCCAGGCTGGAGTGCAATGGCGCCATCTCGGCTCACTGCAACCTTTGGCGCCCCAGTTGAAGCCGTTTTCCTGCCTCAGTCTCCCAAGTAGCTGGGATTATAGGTGCACACCATCACAGCCAGTTAATTTTTGTAGAGATGGGGTTTCACCATGTTGGCCAGGCTGGTCTCGAACTCCTGACCTCAAGTGATCTGCCTATCTTGGCTTCCCAAATTGCTGGGATTACAGGCATGAGCTACTGTACCCGGCCTGTCCCTGAGTTTCTGCAAGATTCTGTGTTGCTTTATAAATCATAAAATTCAGTTATATTCTGAATTATTCTCATATTCGCATTTTATTTTAGTTCCTTGAGAACCTATCGTATTTAAAGTTCTAGGGATAAGAATATTTAATAATTTGGAAGCTCTTGCCAAGCAGACATCTAGGAAATGTCAGAGTGCAGGTTCACTGTGGGGGACATGTTGTAGGTGAGCAAGCACAAAGAATCCATTAGTTCTCGAAGATGATGGGGGGAGGGTGCCATCCTATAGGAAGCATCTGGAATTGTGAGAAGGCTGACAGGTTCTACGAGCATATGCAAAACCTCCTGCAATGCTCAGGACATGCCAACAACACGAGCTCTCCGGGGTCAACATGGGACTCTGTTGAGAAACAGTAGGCCAGACTGAGGTCTGATGTTTAGACCTTTCAGGTTTTGAAATGGCCACCACTATGTTGATACATGGCATAGAGAAGCAGGCATTCCCAATTCTGTCTTGCCCCCTCCCTTGTACCTCTAGGAGGACAGATGCAACAAAGATAAACTAAGGCGAAGTGAGCCAAAGTAACACTTGATTAGTAGCCAGGGTTTTAGCCTCAAACACCAAAGAATAATTTGGGACAGCTAGACTGGAGCAAAGAGAGGACTCAGTTTTCTTGAACCTCATTGAAGAAAAAAAAAAAAAAAAAAAAA